>JABFDZ020000044.1:32647630-32668711 GCA_019775955.2 Pollimyrus isidori | reverse complement strand
CCACATGTGTTCATTCATAGTTTTGATGCCTTCAGTGAGAATCTACCAATGGTCATGAAAATAAAGAAAACATTGAATGAGAAGGTATGTCCAAACTTTTGGCCTGTACTGTAGATAGATAGATAGCACTAATACTCTGTAAAACACATTTTTCCGTTTTGGGGTGAATTGCCTCTTTAAACACGTCCTCCATAAATATAGTTTTCATTTGACTCATTTGTCAGCTGTGACTAGAAGATTCTAATAATATTCTAATCTTAGATAGAAATTTAAAAATGAGAACATGACTATTTCTAGTTCAGTTGAAGTAGTCTGTTGGAATATATTTCGGTGTTCAAACCCTCTTATCTCCTGCATTGCTCTAAGTCTTGGATACAAGCCCCTCCTCAACCATATCCAGGATCAGCTACATAAACTGGATGTGATGGAGGAGCCGGCGAGAGCAGAAGCTCCACTGTCCTCCAGCCCCTCCAATTCCATGGAGCTGCCGGACTCCAGGACAGAAGACAGCCTTGGGATAGTAGCTCTCCCAGCCCCTGCAGCGCCCCATGCAGCCATGGAGGACTCCACTGAGCAGCAGCAGGCAGCGCTGCCCCGGGAAGAGGAGGCAAACACATGCAGCCTTTCCTGACGCGTTTACACCAGGCAGGTGAAAGACCAGGAGAGGAGGGGTCTTATAGGACCCTGGGCCGGTGTGACCTTAATCCCTTCTTTCCAACATTGTTTTATTTACCCGTGTTCAGGATTTTTTTTTCTGTGTGATGTGAGATTGTTGATTAACATACTGACCCTCTCATTCCTCTTCTGATGCTTTAAAAACATCCATGGGTACCAACTAAGACTGTTTCCCAAGGGCATGATATACAGCAGTGTGGTGAAGGCCACTGTGCCAGTGTTAATGTTCAGTGTAATTGATTACAAAATGGCCACCCCCAAATCGATTCTGCACACTTAGCTGCCTATTAGCTCTTCACCCAGAGGGTGTGATATGCCTTCATTCTGTCATCTGACATGTGTTATGCTGGCTAAGTGAACCAAACAGTCAGATTCTACATGTTACATATATATTACCACAGAAAGTGCCTTAAAGTTTTAATATTAAGATGGGATTTCTGAAAAATGCTGTGTCCGCAAATTACATCTGGGAAGTTTCACTGCAACATTACTTCTGTGCTGAACCGGAACAAAGCGGTTTTATTTATGTTCCTATTTCATAGGCACCAATAAGAGGTCTTCCACAAGGCATTACCCTACATTAACCCTCCAGCGGCAGGCAGCCGGGAAAGGCTTTCTAGCCTCCCTTGATAGTTTTTCACGTGTAATTGAGGTAATATAGGATTTACATCTGTTAGGTATGATATGAGAAGTCTGATTCTGCTTCCTGCTGCTTTGTGGGGGAGTGTACCGAATGGTGCTATTGTGTTGTTTACATATAAAAAATGTAGCTGTGTTTTGGCCAGAAAGCGAAAGGTAAAATGGGACAAAATCCATCTTCCATTTGTCTTTTTTATACTCTATCTTACTTTGCACAAAATCATATTTTTATCATACGTTTTTTTGTTTCTGTTCGATAGGTTTATCAACCTCAACAGGACCGAAATGATTTTTTAAATGTATGGTCTTTCCATAATGGGTACTTCCCTTCATGAACAATGAGAAGTTCAAGCTTTGGAACCACATGCAGTAATAATAATGAATCATGCTGTGATATTGTTTCTAGGGGTGACATGGTGGTGCAGTGGTTAGCACCTCTGGGACCTGGGTTTGAGTCTCTGCCTGGCTCCATGTGTGAAGTTTGCATGTTCTCCCCATGTCGTCATGGGGTTTCCTCCAAGCACTCCAGTCCCCCCACAGTCCAAAGACATGCTGAGGCTGATTGGAGTTCCTAAATTGTGCATGTTGGTGTGTGTGAATGTGCCCTGCAATGGGCTGGCCCCCCGTCCAGGGTTGTTCCCTGCTTCTAGGATAGGTTCTGGACCCCCTGCAACCCAGTAGGATAAGCAGGTTGGATGGATATTGTTTCTAATGCACTCATGTAGTAGCTCACTGACATGATTTAATGAATCCTTTGACATGCCGTGTTTACCTGTAGCTTTTGCAATCTGAATGACAACCGCAGCCTTGTTGAGGGTCTTTGTAAATGTCAATATTTCCACATTTGAAAGTGGAACTTCACAGCATCGGATGTTTAATCCAACACTGCCAGATACAGGGCAACTACAGGCATATCTCGGGTTTTAAGGCATTACGCTCTGCAGGCTGATTTTGTCCCCGGTTTGTTTTTTCTGTAGCTTTTTATCTAGTCTCATTTTATTGGTTAGAGGCAGCAGAGATGTGATTCGAATTCTCTCAGATGCACAGAAGTCTAATCCATTTTATTGTGTATAGTTAAAATGTATACCTCACTAAACACATTGTATCCAAATTCAAGAGGTACTCAGTGCAATACTATACACTGTACTGTTTTATTCTTGTGTATTATGAGCAAATCATTTCAATTATTTGTAGTTAACCTGTGGAATAATGCACTTTTATTCATCATATTGTTTAACTGTAAGGCTTTTAGATGCTCCTTTGTAAATAAATGCAGTCAATACCTAAAATAGATACTGATAAACTCGGAATTAAACAATTGACAAAAATTGTTAAAGCCAGACTGCTTTGTCTATTTAAATGTAGTCAGAGACACAAAAGTTATATATAATGACCCTTGTAGACCTTGAATTCCTTTATATTCACCATACAAATGCCACTTAGATGTATTATATGCATTAAGCATATATAAGCATATATAAGAAGAGTAATAATAATCTATTCATCATACTGCACAGAGAGTAGCCTGCCTTGTGCCCCATGATATCTTGTGTAGGCACCAGGATAAGAGGTTTTGGATAAGAGGTTTTTGAATAGGTCAATATAAATATCTTTTTTTTTGTCCACTGCAACTTCTGTAATTGTTTTACATACTGAGCTGAGCAGCATAGAAGGCTGTGGATAGGTGATTCTCCTGAAGGTTATATCCCAACATAAATACACTGTTTCCCAATCCGATCCTCAGGGAGCACAGCCAGTCCACGTTTTTACTCCCTCCCAGCTCCCTGCCAGATAGTCCACAATTTGACTCCCTCCCAGCTCCTGGAAATGTAGACTGTCTGTAGGCCCCGAGGACCAGATTGAGACACACCACCTTTAACCTCACATAACTACCTTTCAATGTGATGGGAATCCCAGATTAGTGGGAAGGAACGTGAAACACTGGGGGAACATACAAACTGCCAAACTACACACGTACAAAACATGGGCCAGGATCCAAACCTGGATTCTGAAGGTGGGAGGCTATTCACTGAGCAGCAACCCTGCCCTTTAGTTAATTAATTCAAGTGAAGTACCTTGCTGTTTTAGGGCACGCAATTACCAGTTTATTGTCAATTGTGCTACTGACTCGCATTACAGGAAATAAATTATATACTGTATTAATCAGATAATTACATGTACAAGTACACACTTCCAGTACACGTACTACAAAATTTGTTTTCTACATATAATGCAGCGGTACTATATATTTTTTGCCTCATTGTATATTGATTTTCTTCCCTTGATATTTGCTAAAAACGCTGCACCTTCGTAGTGCAGGACCTCTGAGGTGAGCGTGAAAGTATACTTTCCCCTTCACAGACGACTGCAATTCTACATTTCGCCAGCTGGAGGCTGTACTTCTTCACTCAGTACCAAAATACATAGAACACCATCAGCGGTGTAATGCCGCAATTACCCCCGAAAGGGGAAAATGCTAATCGTCAGTGACGCGCTATAAACACTGAAAGTCAACCACTTTGTTTACATGTAGGCGCCTCTTACTTTCTGTAAATTCCGTAAAGCACTACATACTTTTTTAAAGGAGCAAGATCATTCAATATTCAAGTTATTTATTACTTCTTTATTATGTAATATAGTTTAATGATTTTTAAACAAGTTGATCTAAACCTCCAGGTAGTTGTAGGTGACAACTGAAACAATATTTAAGCAGTCATAGTCACACTCACCGGTATCATTAGTGAACACGAAAAAGCGACATCCCACACTGAGTGGAGTTTTATATCTGTGTGATTAATAGGAAGGAAGGATAAACCTTGTATAAAAGGAAGGACACATTTTTCCATTATGGGTATTTAGCTGACTTTGACACTGTTGAAATCACCTGTAGAGATCGAAGCCTTAAATTAATCATTAAAAGCCAAATATCGTCATGTCCCTGATATGTAAATCTATACCCTCTGCAAACAATTAAGCGAATCCCTCTTAACAAACAATAATCCACATTCTACACAGACTCACTGGTGCAAGGTTGCCATCTCTCACGCATCTGGCGTGACAACTCCCGCTTTCAGACTCACACACGCAAGAAATCTCACGGCAAATCTGTATCATTCCATTATAAATATAAAAACTGTGGTGTTTGGATAATTTGCAAACCCTACAGACTATTTATATTTCCAAGGTATTAAAACTGTTACATAAACATACGTGCATGGGCTTTGAACTGAAAATCTCACTCCAGCCAGCTGCCCAAAGTTGGAAGCCCCCATGGTGGTGGTAACCGGGACGTGTGGAGAACGTGAATGGCGCAGGTGTTTTTCTACTCCGAGAAGTCATCGCTACAGGACCCGTCTATTAAGAAAAGCATTGGGGAGTGTCCCGGAGCCGCCGCTAATGACGCTGAACGCCGCGGAAAAGGCGCCCTGTGTCTTTAAAGGCGCGTCCGTGCTGCGTTTCATTTTCGCGAGACTTGCTTGGCGCCGCCGCGCTCACGTGGGAACGCCTCCGGTAAACACATCGGCTGCTGCGCAGCGGCGGCCGCGCACGGCCATCTAAGCCCTCCTTCCTTCATCCTCTCTTTCCCTCCCCCCCACCCCTTACACACACACACACCCCCTGCGACCGCCGAAGTGCTCGCCTGTTTTCGGCCGTCGAGGGGCACGATGTGGATCCAGGTTCGGACCATAGACGGGAAGGAGACACGCACCGTGGACGATCTTTCCAGATTAACTAAAATCGAGAGTCTGAGACTAAAGATCCAGGAGATATTCCGTGTCAGCCCGGAGAAGCAGAGATTGTTTTACAGGGGGAAGCAGGTAAGGACCTTGTCGTTTTTCTTGTGGGTTTGATTGCGGTGTTGTTTATTCGTTTATTTAATATCTGGTAGCTTTTATTTAATTTAAGCAACCAGCGCCGCTGTCTGTCAGACAGAAGGCTTCACGCTTCCTGTTATGATGGGAAACATTCTGGCTCCGGTCCGCAGCAGCTAAACGTAGCTTGTTAACTGGCTGCTTGTATTTTTTTTTCCTTTAATAGTAAAAACCTCCTCTGAGAGGGGTTATTCTCCGCAGCCTCTGGGTTACTGCACTCCCTGTTTGCTCTTTGGCTTTGCTGCCAATGGTGGAAGCGAAGCAGACTCGTTTTTTCTGCCTCAACGCGGTTAGTTAAATGTCCGGAGTTGGCTGTCGGTGCGAGCCGGTGGACTGGCCGCAGAGCCATGTCCATCGGGGAAAGAGGTCCGGGACGTGGAGTTGGGTGCGCTGACAAGCGACCGGCGGGCAGTGTTTTTGCGGCGGGGCTCTTCGGCTCTGGGCTGCGCAGTTGGCTGCGGCTGCTCGCCGGATGACAGGTTCGCGGCTGAAAACAAAGCGCCCTGCCGCCTTTACTGTGTACAGGCACGCACACCCATCTGACTGCGATAACGTAGAACGGGGTTTTGAAAATAGTGTAAACTGCAGACATTATGCGTGCATATTTATCTTGACTGTGGAGGTAAACTAACCTGGAGAGTGGATGCCTGGTTGGCCGTAGCTGCGCTGCCTTATCGGGCGGAGGTGTGTTCGGGGTCTGGCTGTAGCCCGCTGACACGCGTGGTGCCTCAAGCGCACATGGCACCTGGTTGCATCTGAATATCACTGACACAATACTGTTACTAATGTCATATCGCTTGGCCGTCCTACTTTCAGCTGCTTGGAGATTTAATACATCGTCAACAAAGAAAACCTTATTTTTTAAGTGTTTACCATCTTCAAAGATAAATCCGTCTACATATAAAAGTTGATAAAATATAGCGTTTGTTTTTATGTCATAACAAAGGAAAGTTTTTTGACTTGCTGCGAATTTATTTAGTGAATTCTTAGTTTACAATCTCTTAATATGCAAGAATTTTTGTGTCAGGATGGACTGAATATTGCGTGAGCTGTTCATTCTTATAGTAATTATACAATGACAGCTGTTCCATCTCTCAAGACAAAATAGTGTATTGCATTTTTTGAGATCTGATGTGGCAAGAGCACACCAACGTATTTAAGGGGGGCATGGTAGTGTGAGTCACAGATGGAATTATGCTGTGCGGTATTGTTTTATTTCCTCTATTACTGTATGTTGTACTGGTTACATTTATTTTTAATTATTCAGCCATCCTCTTAAATTATATGCCGCGATATTTACAGTGGAATCTTGTCAGTTACTGAAGGATCATTTCACAAAAATACCCGCTGTCTTTTGGCATTGTCACTTCATTTTTTTCATAGAAATGAACAGTTAAACACGTTACAGTATTTGTAAGTAATGCTAGTGAAGGCTGGGTTTATGACAAACCTGGTCATCAGCATGGTGCTGGGTCTATAAAACAGTTTCTTGTCTTTGAAATATGCTTCCAGTGTGGTGTGGTGCATGAAGAAATGAATCGCAGCAAGCGAGTTGTATAAGGCTCGTTGCCCATACAGGCTTGAGCAGCTAGGGAAATAGCTTAATTATATATGTATTATGTTTAAAAACAACAAGATTAATGATACTTTCCTGTAGGTGACTGGTGTAATATATTGCACACTTGTTAACATGACTCTTAGTGTAATTACATTTATTTAGCCGATGCATTTGTCTCATGCAACATGCTAGTGAAGATCAGAGAAGAGGGTCAGTGACTCAGTATTAGCTGGGTTAAGGGTCTTGATCAAGTACCTAGTGTTTTAACGATTACTCTGCCTACCCATCTTCCTTGAAATGGTGATTCTGATGTGATGGAGTGAGCTGTAGTCTAACAAAGGCTTGATAATCAGAATGATCTGTCTTCCCTCAGCAAAATGAAGAAAACAGTCCTTGAGGGTTTGTTTTTGTCATTTTCTAACCAGTAGAGAGGAAGTCTGTTATATGAGGACAATTTGAATTTTATTAAGCGGTGAGTTTGGCAGGAGAACAAACGAATACTGACTTGGTCTTCCAGGTGAGTTGGGTGCCTGCATCTCTTTATGAACATTCAGTTTGAAACGTAACAGATGAGATTGGTGCTGTGGAGGCATACTGTCACGAAAATGAGCATATCTCCTCTTCCAGTGCCCCGCCATCATTGGTTAGAATGTAATCCGGCATTGAACAATTTCTTTTTTTCTCCCCCAGCATAAAATATATTTTTGGGTTGGTGGCACTTAACTTTGAGCAGTATTATCTGAATATTATACATTTCTAGAGCGTTGGTAATCTTGTCAAGTGATTCATTCACAAAAATCATTAGATTCAAAAACCCAAGTGAAGACTTTTAAGAAACTCAGCCCTCATTATTCAGCCTGAATACCCAGAATGGAAGTGCTATTTTTTGAACGGTTGATGCTAATTTTATAGTTCTGTTTTTTGTTAGGATAACCTCTACTAACAATGAGCCATGTTGTTTTATTGTCTTAAGCCGGTGTGCGGTAAACATCAGTCTGTTTCTTAAGGGTATTTTTAAAAACGTGACCGCCATTACATATATATATATATAATTTTTATAACTAATTTGAGTATTATAATAGAAGATAGCCTTCATACTGTCACAGTTTGTCAGCTATCTTGGATACGTTTTCATCTAATTGACAGGCCTATGAATTATTTAATTGGAAATATGTTTCTTTTTAAGTTAAAGCCTCCTATCTAGTGGAAGCTAGTAATGATATTTTTGCTCTGAAATACTTTGTTTAGTTAGTCCTGTAATAAACTTTCAGAAGACTTTTTAATCAAGCTGTTTTTTTTTTATTACATTTTATTTAAAAATTTAACACCACTTAATTATTTAATGTCAGCATCTGCTGCTGAGGTTTTTTTAAAAAAGTTCCTGGATTTCAGCTTCTGGCGAGTTTGTGTCACGGATCCGCCCTGTTCATGTAAAGCATCCGGTGATGTTTGGTTGCTTTAATGTAATGAACGCATGGTGGGCTAACACCTTACGAAGGGGCTAATGTCACAGCCAGGGCCACAGTCTCTAATTGTGTTTTTTTTTTCTTTCTTTCCTGGGGTGGCGAACTAGAAGCTGAAGCACCTGGTGGGTCTTCAGAATTAACAGTCGCCTTGGCTGTCATATTGTCGGACATATGGAACCAAAATTACTTCAGCAAGCTATGATGACCTCAGAGAGAAGGCTACTGCCACGAGCAAGCTACTGAATTAGGTTTTACAGTTTATCCTGCTGTACAAAAAGGACGCTCTCTAAGACTGCCCAAGCCTCTGAAAATAGTCCTATATAATCAAATTGTGTTACTGGCGCGGACCTTTCTCGCAGCCTGTTAGCTGGATGAAGATTCAGAGGAATAGGACTGAGTAACAATCTGCTTGCAGAGTGCCGGTGTGGGCCGTGAGAAGTGGAGCCTCCGGGGTTTTGGGCTCTTGGGCATTCAGGAGCATGTCAGCTGGTGCAGCACAAGGGCGTGAATCTCTTCTGAATCTCTCCTCGAAAGCCAGGACCCCATAATTAGTTGCTGATTATATTTAGTTTTAGAGACTCATTTGATTTAATATCCTTAATTTTTTTTGCCCTTTTGTTTGTTGGTCTTGTGGAAAGAGGGCTGATACGTGGAATGCTCTGAAGGTATTGGGTCAGGCTAACTTCAGCCTGGTCTTTCTATTAAAACCGGCCTGATCTTTCCATGTTTCTATGTTTCTTGCACCCGGGTTTTACAGCTTGCCCTGCAGAAGGCCTCCTGTGTGTTTACCGTTCGAAGGCTCGCTCGCTCGCTCAGCTACTGCCTGGCTTTTCAATGATTTAGTGCAGTTCGGCAGCAGCTGCGCATACTTGGCTGTCCGAGACGGCGCCTGCATAACGGCGGCCGAGGGGGTCCCTCGGATGGAGCTGTCCTGTGTTCTCAGTGGATAACGTTCCCGAGCCCGTGGACCCAAAGGAAAATCCCTGGTTTGCTCCCCCCTCCCCCCCCCCCCCCTCACAGATAGTGTCTGGGAGCCTTAGGAGGGCATGAATGCTTCTGAAAAATGACGTTGTAAGGAACTTTATGACGCCTTGCAGAATGTTTACATTTTTTTCCCCCATGGATGCTCAAATGAAGTTGGGCCGCTTCAAATGAGGCTGGCGGATGTGTCCAGCCAGGCTGCTCTGATTGCCGCCACTATTTTATGCTGAACAGCTCTCATTCTCAAAGATTTTTTTTTTTTCGTCCACTTTATCGTTCTACATGTAGCTTCGACATATCTCTCAGTTCACAGCCATTTTAGAATTCGGGGAGACCATGATTACGTTAATACATAACATGCCTTAGAGGAGTTTTCCAAAATGGCCACGGTGAAGGGGGGTGGGGGGTAACGTTGGGGTGGGTTGTACATGTTTCCATAGTAACATTTTTTTCCCGGATTTTTTTTCCTTTCTTTCTCTTTCTGGAAATTGCAGTGCGACGCCCAGTCTGCTAGCATGTTTACTATTCTTCAGTGCAAGAAGGGAGTAGGATTGGTGGGGGCTGGGCCTGCCCAAGAAAGAGCTTCTCTGCTGAATTTTAATCTGTTCACTCTTCATTTATAAAATACATCCTTTACATGCTAATTGCAGTAGGGTGCACACTTCTTGAAATATCCACTGTGCCAGGAACCATCAAGATCAATTCTTACCTTGATATTTGGCCACTCTACTCTCAAATTGTATTTATCTGTGGCACATTGATTTAGTTAAATATTCATTCATTTCTTTTTCTGTCTCACAGTTTTTCCCCCACATATCTGTCGTTTTTATTTGTATGTCAGGCACGTGCTGTACTTGCAGTTCTGCGTCATGCATAGTGCATGAAGAATGCTCTGTTTTTCCTACTACCTCGTCCCTGAAGGTTGTGTTCCGGAATGTTTTACTATTTATTTATTTCTCTGTTTGTTTATTTATCGTAAATGATGGTTGTTCCTTACCGATGGCTTATTTGAATGGCCTGGCATGTGAAATGACGTCGCCTTTTTCTTTCCTTTTCATTGGAAATCATCCTTCCTTTCCATCGTAACTGAGAATTTCGTTATTCTAGCTGTGTTTTTTTGTATTTTAATGTACAAAGGTCTTCTCATTTGTATCTGCCTACAGGTACATTTAACTACCTAAAACAAATTTAGCTGATCACAGAAAGCCGTGTTGGGTTGCTACATTCTGTACAAATTCATGTATTATCTAAGATACACATGAAGTAATTTAATTACCACTCAATGACCTGCAGGGTGATGTGTCATCAGAGAAAAGTTGGACTCGTTTTAGACAGTTTGACATCTTGATAGGCATCAAGTGATGTATTGCTTTCCCTTGGAGGTAAAAACTTTTGAGTGTTTTATTTTGTAGTATATGATGACTTTGTAAATTGCTGTTGTAAATGTATGTAAGGTTAGGGACTGTCTCTGTTTAGCCCTGGGGTGGAAATGCTCATCCCATGTTTCTCTACGTTACTTTGGCAAATGTCAGTTTATACTTTTTTTTGTCCCCTAGCAATAAATAGCTGTTTTTTCTTTCGTACTGGAATGTTTTTGCATACATAGAATTCTGTTCATCTCTTTACTGTGACTCTTATACCAAGTAGACTTGTCTGATATCTGTTCAAATATGAGGAATACTCTTGATAAAAGCTGCACAATAATGATTCAGGAACTGAAAATGCAGAATTGCGTTGCCATAGGGACCACCTGTAATTTGCCCGGCTATACAATCAGCCCGGTTTGGTTATTTTTCAGCAAGCAGCCCCTCCTGCTTGTGGCCCTTTTTTTGAATGCACAGATTTTGCTCAAAAACTACGATCGGATGAAAGGCAGGAAATGGAAGGAGTAGCATCTTACACTCATTTTTAAGTTTAGGCAAATATTTTATGAAGGAAAAATTTGAGTATAGCTTTAGTTATAACAATAAAAGAGACAGTTGTTGCACAGTAGGTGCAGCAGTGGAGCTGCTCTGTGTTCTAATGTTTCTGGTTGGGTTAGAATGCAGTGTGACTAGCTCAGCTTTGATATGCAGCCTATCTATAGAGCTGACATTTTGGCAGTGAGAGTGTGGTGTGAAAACGGCCCTCAAACAGCTGCTGTCCCATCCCATCCCACCAGATGGAAGATGGCCAGACCCTGTTCGACTACAACGTGGGTCTGAACGACATTGTGCAGCTACTTATCCGGCCTCGGAATGACACCGCCGCCGGCCTGGCCCTTCAGGATGGGGGTGATGTGGAGTCCGGGGTGGCACTGGCAGCCGGAGCAGCTCCCGTCGGGACAAACAGTGACAGCAATGGGGCTCGGTGTCAAGTGGACTGTCAGCCATCAACATCTGGCGACGTGACCCTCACTGATGCACATTTTGGTGCCTACAAGGTTAGTACAAGTGTGTGTGTGCCTGTGTATGTCTTCTATATTTTTCTCTTCCTCAGTACAGGTTTAGCTTATCATGTAGTTTTTGTAGCTACCTTGGAAAATTGCGATTTTAGGTCACATGGCCGTGACATTTTTAGGTTACTGTTAAAAGTAAAAAAATGAAATTGCTACAGTTTCATTGTTAAGTATGTTTTCGTTTTCCTTTCGGTTTTAGTAGTTGGTTTCATTGAACCAGTTTTGAAATGGGCTATTTCATGGATGACAACATTTTATTTATTACTATGCTGGTTATGAATTTACTGGCAGGGAAACGGTCACTTGTTGGACATCCTCTTTCATTTCTGTTTTTCATGATTCAGTTTCTGAAAAGGATTGTGCAATCCTAAGAGCACCCGGCTGAAATCATATTTCTGTTCATACCTTCGCTTGCGTGGAGAATCGCAGCCTGGTGCTGTGGTCCTGTGGGTGCCCAGGAGCACATTTCGATCCCGCATTGCGATGGGTTTGAAGGCTGTTATTTAAAGCATGCGCTTACTTTTGGAATACATTTAGTGACTGGCGCAGGATGCTGGCTGAATGGAGATTTTCTAGAAGGATCGTGTGTCGAGGTGCATTGGCTAGTCAGGAAGTGCCTCTGCGGTGTGACGTCGTCATTGACATCCGTTTTACAGCTGACCAATGACAACACTTATTTGAATACAGAACACCGCTGCTAAGCACCAAGGATGGCGTCAATGTTGACGCCGAGTTGTAACCATGGCGAACGGTTGCTCTTTATATTGGATTCTGCGAGAGAGCTCTCTGATGGATGGCTTCCCACATTCAGAAGATCAGATCCATGCTGGATTAGAATACGTGCTGATAATTTTGTGTAAAAACAGGACTGGGGGGGAGGGGCAGATTTGCCTCATTAATGGCAGAGACGTGGAGTCAGGGCTTGTTGTTGATTTCCCCCCTCCTCACCCAAGTTCTTATTTTGAGCAAGGGGACACCATTAGTGTGCAAAGAGGTCTCACAAACCGCAAGATACTCTCTTGGCTGACCTAGTTTAACTGATTTAAATTGGCGGTGGCGGGGGGGGGGGGAGTGGGGACAACAAAAACGATGGCGCTGTTAGGGGGTGCAGGGATGCAACAAGATTGTCTGCAATTTTATTCCTAGTGGGTTTCTCTGATTTGGCTTTTATTATTATTATTAGTAGTAGTAGTATTTTTCTTAATTTATGTAGATTTTCTGCTTTATAAATTTTACACTATTTTTTGCGGTCTGTAGTTGCTGTCATGGTGGGTGATGAGTAGAGTGTGGCTGTAATATAATTTAATTTAAGCAAAATTCAATTAAACAAACTATGTTTGCTTCCTAATTGCACACAGCTCTGCCGACTATTGATGTTTAAAGTCTGTTGCATATCCAATGTGATTGTTTTTGGTAGTAAACATCTGTTGCCAACATCTATTGAAGGAATTGCTTGTTATACAGAACTAGTGTTTCTTGTCCTTAGATGCTGCTGAGAAATGACTGGAGTATCATGATATATGAAGTTTTCTCTTGCTGCTTGGTACCAAATCACGCATTGTATTGTTGAGTGGAAGCGCCCAGTCTGCTGGTGTGGAAGCACACACTGGCCATTGCATTACTTGCACTGGTTTTGTCTTCCCCCTCCTTGACTGTTCATTGTCGCTGGCTTAATGTTATGTGCCATTTTGCCACATCATTCATTGGGAATCAGTACATTTGCAAAGTCGTCAATTTTCTTGGGGGCAGATTTTTCTTGAGTTGGCAGATTGTCTTCTAGGACTCTTTCATTTAATCTTGGCATCGTTGTTGAAACTTTTGTGCCAGTAAGTACAGCTATTTCTCGTATTCTGAAATGACTATGAGGGAATGCGTTGGGTTGTCTGAGCACCCAGGGATACTTATTTAGTGAGAAGGCATGAAGAAAACCCCCTGAGAGACACACACACACACACACACAGCAGAGGCAGGCAGCATTTAAACCACCTACCCCCTAGGTGTGAGGTGACAATGGTACCACTGAACCACCCCTGTCGTTTTTATGCTGAAGTATGAGCGCTGATGAAGGCAGTGGCACTAAATCTGGTTTCAGGAGAGCTACTACTCCCTGCTGTTTTGTATATAAATACAAATGCACACGTCTGGTTTTTTAACGATATATTTAATGTGAAGCGGGACATTCTATTCTCCTCATTCTACTGGTGTGGTTTGGAATATGTTTGCTGTCAATTAAATTAAATGACCTTTTGAAAGAATTTTGCCATTGATAAGGCCTCAGTTCATTTAGTAGAGCATGTCCAAATAATAATAATGTTACAGTTCAAATCACTGCTGAATTGTGTCTTTTAGGCCAGAGTCACAAACCTCAGCTCTCAGAACTCTTCTTTCTATCGTTCTTTTTATCCTCGTTCTTCTGTATGTCCGTGTTACTCTACAGAGAACACAAGCTGCCTAAGACGATGTGGAACAAATTTGATTTGCTGACAGATGACTGAATAATTTGGGCATTTGCAGGATCCTTTATCATGTTCAAATACCTGTCATCCAGACAAACCATTAAAAAACGCATGATAACGATGACCTGATTTTCATTTGATTTTATTTAATCATGGGCAGATTCTTTGTCCTTTGTGAGCTAATATATATCTATATATACAGTGGTACCTTGGTTCTCGAATTTAATCCGTTCCTGACTTCAGATCGAATCCTAAAATGTTTGTGTTGTGATCGAATTTTTCCCATAAGAAATAATGGTAAACCAATTAATTAGTTCCCGCCCCCAAAATTACAACTAAATATTTTTTTTTTTTAGCATTTAAACACAACATGAACAGGATAAAACAAGAATAACAAAACAATAAAGATCTTACCCCAACAATACCCATGTCCTGCCCTGATCGTCCGCTCCTTCCGTGTCCCACGCTCCATCGTTAACCTCACGTGGGATCCCCGTGTGATCAGCTGTTTCTGGTTGTTGTCATTAGTCCTCCGTATTAAATGCGCGTTTCAGTTTCCCCAGTCCGGTAATTGGCAGCTTTCAACTTGCTTACAGTGCTTGCTTAAAACAACGTATTCTGATCCTGACGATGGGAACTGCCTGGGATACAAACGTCAAGCGTGTAACTAAATTCTTCAGCCAATAAGAGAAAAGATGTGTCGTCACGGAGGCGGTTCCAGTTTATGCAGCCGGGGGAGAGGTCGCAATGCATCTAACCGTAACGGCAGTTCCAATGAGTATAATCAGCTACTTCTCTCGAATATCACGTAAAGCAGTGAGAACTGGTTTTTAGTTAATTTACCTGGTAAAATAACGTTTAAATAAATTACATAAATGCTCTAGTAGTACACGTAAGTTAGTGGTTTATTTAATATTAGTTGCAGTAATGCTGTGCTGCTTTATTTGGTTAATCGTCCAGTCTGTGAGGAAGGCATTCAAGTAAGAATTGCATAGTAGTATGACTCATTCCCTGGCGCGTACAATTTATATTAAGTCAGTGTTCACGGTTCTATGTAGATATATATATATATAAAGCTGAATTGAAGCTGAAGTGTGTCTCTGATGAAGCTCAAGCTTCTTGACTTTGTGCTCAGCAGTTTGTCTCCTGTCACCACTTTGCCATGTGAAGGAGTGCCGAACAGGCTCATAATTTTCATCCCATTGCTGACATCGACCAACCTCCAGTTCATGTTTCCTTTTAATAAGCCATTTTCTTTTGTCACAAATGTGGATTCTCAGATGATCAGTTAGACATTTTTGCTAGCTGGTAAGTAAATACAAACGAATTCCACCAATACAAATTACAGCGACAGTAATTAGGTAGAGAGCGTAGTATTCTGGCGATCAAGACAGAATCAGGATATGTTTGTAAATAAAAATTCCAGACAAATGAGTGAGTGTCATTCCTAGTCTTCCAAGCTCTCAAGCTATTTACACAACCCTCCCCCACACTTCAGAAGATGAACACCCCAAAAAAACAAAGCATGCTTGATTGTACTATCATGCGTCATCATTGCTTGCATGTTGTGTTCTCTGAAATCGGTAGAATATATTTTAATTAGCAAGATGTTGGTCGTGTGACATAATAGCCATATGAGTTGAGCATATATGCCATTGAAGAAGCCAGGGTTACTGTTAGATTCTTATAATATAATATTATGTCTTTCACACTACAGATGCGCTGAAAGAACCCGTTGTTAGCCTTTGGACAGGTATAGGTACATCTTTCATGCAACCAGGTGACCATCAGGTTTTTGGTCTTGTTGATTGGAGAAATTCCTGCTCTTTTGCATTGGAATGTTGTATGACATGGTCTGCTCCTGAGTTAGTGTCCAGTGGAGTTGTCCACTCGGTGTAGCTCTTTCTTGCACTGTCATATTCTTTCCATTTCTCTAAACCTGTAAAGCTGACACAGGATAGATAAATTGAGTAATATACAGTATAGTTTTGCCAATACGTCAGGAAAGGGAAAGTGAGACTTATTTTAGTACTCCCACAAACTAAATAAATGGTGTTTGGGAGGAATGCTCACTAGTGTACTCAAGACATTGTAATCCTGAACCAGCAGAGGGAGCACTTCTGTTTCGGACAGCTACTTGGGTACAATCTAACATTTAGAAGTGTAAGTGTCAACTACCGTGTATTACTATCAAATATAATTATCCTGATATATCGAGTCTGTGTCGCGATCCTAACTTCAGTCTAAGAATATTCCTGATCTTGCCAGTGGTCGACATCCATATTTTTTTTGGGATATTTATATTTTCAGTTTACCATCCATCCAATAGGGCAAGGAGAGGGGAACATCCTAAACAAGATTCCAGCCAATCACAGGACATCCGCATTGCGTAGAATTTAGAGACTTGAAAATGTGGGAAGACAGTGGAGGACACAGAGAAAAGCTGCCTGACATGGCGAGAAGGTATAGACTGCATATGTTGAGTGGGGGGTTATTCTGAAGCATGAGGCAGCCAAGCTACCCACCGTGCTTGGGTTTGTGTAACATGCTAATTATAGTTATAATTTTTTATCATTAGATTTATTGGTATCTTTTAATGTCGATGGCGGTAAAGCTACAGGTGAATATCTTGGAATCAGATTCCTACAGTTAAATCCTAGCTACATCATATGAGTATTATAAGCAATGAACCAGTCAGAATGTGACCTACATAGGAACGTAGTTCATGGAAACGCCTGACATACTTGTTAGCAATGAACAGGTCTTGGAATAAAAAGGTAACTAGAGGTCATTTTCTTAGGTAGCTTTAGTGACCGTAAGTACATTCATCCATTCATTCATCCATCCATCCATCCATCCATCCATCCAACCATCCATCCTTCCAATCATCTAACCATGTATCTTGTACCTGCTTCTCCTGGTCAAGGTTGGGCTACCCATTGGATGGGATGATAGTCCACTGCAGAGCACATACATGCACATACACTTGCACAGTCATACACGATGAGCAATTTAGAGGCACATGTGTGTGGAGTTTCTCTTCTCCCTGTCTCATGTGGGCTTTGAATGTAAAAAAAAAAAAAAAAAAAAAACACATGCATTGCATTCTAGTCATGATCATGCTGGTCAAGCAAAACAGACAAAATGTGTTACTTTCTTCACCCAGAGAAATGTTTTGGCTTTGCATTGACTGTAAGAACCTCTGCATTTATTGGTCATAGTCTAGGAATTAAAGCAGCTTCTCGCCCTTCAGAACCTGGTGCAGATGAGCAGGTAGGCTTGTTGTTCCTGGAAGTGAAACCAGAGTCTGATTACCAGGTAATTACCAGGAATTGTCCAGGTGTCATCCTGCTGTGTGTGTCTGTGTGTGAGTGGGTGCACAAGGTGGCACTTTTCGAGATGCTGGAACCACCACATGTATGGTCCTGAAGCTTACAGTACCAAAGCAGTAAGCGAACCTCACGACGCTGTCTGCTCGCTGTATGTATTCAGTTGCAATCACGTGATTCGCAGATTAGAGGAGTGAGCTGTTAATACTGTACTGAGCAGGTGTACTTTGATAAAGTGTCCACTGGGAGTATGTGCTTTATGGTGACCGACCAGTACGCCACTGCATGTCCCTGGGAGTATGTGCCTTATGGTGACCGACCAGTACGCCGCTGCATGTCATGCTGATGTTTATATGTCCTTTTGACTTTCACAGATACACGAACTGGTGGACTGCAAAGACATCAGCATCGGCGCCTGGTTCGAGGCCACTGTCGAGAAGGTGACCCGTGGGCTCAGAGGGCAAAATGGCAACCCCAGGACGTTGGGGAAGAGCGAGCAGCTGGGCAAAAGGACTAACGGCAGGCCTGAGGCCGAGCGCGGCCGGGCCGCCCTGGACAGTAACGGGAACCCGGTGGTGAATATGGGCGCTGGGACCTCCACCTCGGGCTGGCCAGCCGGCGAGGAAGCAAACACCTATCACATCCGATATGACGAGTAAGTGCTTCAGCGAGGTGGCTTCCGGCATTTCTGGCAACGCCCCTCTTGTTTGATCAAGTCAGGCTTTTATTCTTCTACAGCCTGTCCTATGCTTATTCCCTTATGTGGTCCTTATGAAAACCGTTTTTGGCTTTATTTGTATGGCTGGGGTCACCACATCCATGGGTATGGCTAAGTTTGACCCTGTCTGCAATCTGCCATAAGGTTCAGATGGTGTTTCCTGCTTCATTTTCTCAAGATTGGTAATGGCAGAAGATGGCTGCGGTCTCTCTAGGGCAGTGTTTCTGAGCCCGATCCTCCACGGCTCCTGGACAGTTCCTGTTTGCGCTCTGTCCCAGCTTCCTTCCAGGTGCTCCCTGATTTTGCCTGGGAGCAAAAACGTCGTGGTCTGGGGGTCCCAACAGACCGGTTTGAGAAACACTGCTGCTCGGGCTGTAAATAAACATTCATGAGAGAGAGCTTGAAGACCTAAGAACAAGCATTCTAGTTAAAGTATCCTTGGAATCTCTTAGGAAACAAACTATCTGTCCCCGTCGTGCCCCCATCTACCTGTCACATCAGGATTTAGGTTTGAAGGGAAACCTCCAAAGGACTGTGAACGTGGAAAAAAAAGTGAGACGTAGTTTGGTTGGTTGGGATTTCTGAGAATTGCGTCAGGTCCTTTAAAGGACATCTCAGGATAGTTACTGGGTGCCTGCAGTGAGAAGGGATTCAGTCTCTGGTTGGCCCCCTCTCTCAAATGTCGAAGTGTATATGAGCGGTTGGCTGGGGAAACGAAGGAGGAGACTTGCCTACACCGCTGAGATTTACTGTACGCAAGTTTCTTTTCGGAACACTGTGGATCTTTAATACTTGGGCTAACTGTGCCTTTAAGAAACATGTTAAAAGCCTATTGCTTATTACTATTGGTTACTTTCAATACTCCTTATTTTTTAAATATAATTAAAAAATAAAAGGCATGTCTAGAAAAGGAAAAGTCAATGGACCTAATTATCAGTGTGCATCATTGATACCAGGCAATGTGAATTTCTTACAAATTATCTCATTAGAGGTATTGGTGACGGAGGAGAATAGGTGAAGAGGAAGATTAAAAATATATACCAGTAGATATTAGGCCATTCTCTTGCAACATTACTAGCAACATTTTGAATTCTTGAAGTGATTCTTTTAGCCAGCTATGCTGTCTTGGGAATTCTCAGTGTGAATGCTTGAAGCGTGCGTGTACAGCGTTTACTGCCGTTCATTATCTTACAGGGTCTCCGCTGGTAGCATTTCTCCGTGGCGGCCTGCCACACCAAAATAGTTTCCGCAACTTCAAAAAAAAAAGAAACATCCATCCAGCCTATCAGTCATCTAATCCAACACCTTGGTGACTTCACTAGGGAAGCCCGATTCCCGCCCCGCCCCCCGTGCACAAATTATGGAATTTAGTTAGTTAACAGCACTAATAGGCTATGTTATGCTGTCATTAAGCAGACACACTAATAAAACTCTAATATAAGTAGCTCACACAGGTATTTTCCAAGAAAACAAAACAGACATGGCAGGTAAACAGACCAGGCATTTCGTTCTCCTAACTCTCTTAAACCCCATTCACACACACACTGAAACCCACTTGTATATCACAATTTTACCATTATGCTATTGTATGGAAATTGGAGCAACCCAGTAAAGTTTACCAATCAATCACTCTCCTGACAACCTAGTAACATTTGTGGAACCTTTCTGACACTGCTTCAGTGTGAATGTGAAATTGTAACAGATTACCATGTTTTATTCGCTACATTTGCCTCGTTCCCATCAACATGGTGCCGGTGCTGAGCTGGTTCTCACTTTGTGCCTTTTGAGTACCTGCCCACGTTTCCACCAGTTACAAGAAAAGAACGGAACAGAAATGTTGCATAGGCAGAAGTACAAAAGGTTAATCTGCATTCCGTTGTTTGGATCTATGTTGCTCTTTTTGATTTTAAGTTTATATAAGATGCTGAACTGGAGAAAAAAAAATCTGACTCGTTGCACCATTTTTCTATTGCCTATATACACTTTTGGCTTCGTAAAGGCTTCCCATCTGTGTGCTAAGGGAGTTTACTCTCAGTTGCTGTTTTACCATTGTCCTTTTAAGGATCGCACAATAACATAGTCTGCTAAAAACTGAACTTTGCTGTCCGCCTCATGATCCCTTTGCCACTTGAACATCACAATATTTTATTATTTGACCTGTGACAACCAGTGAATTGATCCTTTGTTTTTCTCAAAATAAAAAAAAAATATTGAATATTATTCTGCTAATAAGCTGGGAAGTTGTTGCACTGCTGGCACTGTTGATATTTGACTAAACTACACTGGTTATGGATTGAATTTGCGGGAAGTTTGGACGCAATAGTCTGTCCCGCTTTCGCTGACGTTACGGTGCCAAATTCTGAGTCCAGCTTTTTTGTGGTGCTGGAGCTGTTTTTTCTGATCCAGGGTCAGTTTTTTGTGGTGGTAACACACGGAGCCCGTTCCAGATTGGGGAAAAAGTTTGGCACGAGCACTGCACTGATGGAAACGAGACATTGATATTAGAGCCCGACCAGTAAAGGATTTTGAAGGCCGATACCGATACAAATATTTGTTGGTTTTAAAATCCGATATTCCGAGTGCAGTTGGGTTGGGTCACATACACAGTTAGGCTCTGTGCAGTGCTGTTGGGCTGGGTCACATACGCAGTTAGGCTCTGTGCAGTGCAGTTGGGTTGGGTCACATACACAGTTAGGCTCTGTGCAGTGCAGTTGGGCTGGGTCACATACACAGTTAGGATCTGTGCAGTGCAGTTGGGCTTGGTCACATACACAGTTAGGCTCTGTGCAGTGCAGTTGGGCTTGGTCACATACACAGTTAGGCTTGTGCAGTGCAGTTGGGCTGGGTCACATACACAGTTAGGCTCTGTGCAATGCAGTTGGGCTGGGTCACATACACAGTTAGGCTCTGTGCAGTGCAGTTGGGCTGGGTCACATACACAGTTAGGCTC
>JABFDZ020000044.1:32634111-32645328 GCA_019775955.2 Pollimyrus isidori | reverse complement strand
TGAGGGCATACCCGTGCCTGGTGCCATAAGCTGCCTGGAATAGGTTACAAACCCCCCCCCCTCCCCCCGACCCAGCCCAGAATTATTGGTTGGAAAATAAATACACAGCCAAATACATGCCATGCTGTGATACGTGTACAAAGGCATCATCCGTCCAAACAGTTATTAATAAAGCACAGAACGCTAAGCAGGTATTTGCTTAAGTTGAAGTTGCCTTAATTGAAGTACATCTTTGTAACTGGAATACACAGTGAATGAGGGGGGAAAAAAGCCACGGATCGCCACAGCTCGAGCCATGACACGAAGGCATCATGCTGGCTCCCATCTCTCTCTCTCTCTCTTTTTTTTTTTTTCCTGTCGTCCAATTAGCTTCTCTAAGTGCTGTTTCATTAGTTTAACGGTGTAGAACAGCTGACTGCCATTAATGTGGCGAATTGACTGTCATAGTTCTTGAAGGCAGGCAGGAGACGATATTAACACAGTAAAGCACAGCCCTGTGCCAGTGAAGGACAGCCACTGAAGGTCCCATATTCTTTTCAATTGTTTTTTTTATTGGCCTCTGGATACTTACTGCAAGATATAAAACTATTCTTGATTCAAATAAACTCTGCAATAATCTTTCCATGGCGATTCAGACGACCGCCCAACTATGTTCGATGATGCAGTGTGCTGGTCGCACGGCCTGCATCTGGAGACAGACCTTTTTGAGGTTGGACCTCCTTCATGGCAGTTTACATTCCCTCAGGCCTTCCTCCTGTGTTTTGCTACTGTTGTCAGATCTTTGTGGGCAGAGCTGCTTTTCTGATCTCGATGGCAGAGGAGCCGTGACCAAGAAAATGGAAAACTAGCCCTAAACCAGCTCAAGTTCAGCAGGGTTTTTTTTGGAAGGGGGGGAATGCCATTTTTTTTTAGCTTCCTTACTCTCTTGTACCATGACTACCTGAACTTTTCGTCTGCCATATTTGTCCTCACTTTATGCTAAAAGTCTCGCGCTAGTGTTGGGTGTCATGGCAACAACAATTTTATGGTTGCTAGGCAGAACTTGGTTCAATGTACTCATCTTCGTGGTGATTCTTGGTATGAGCTTTTCTTCAGTGAAACAGCTTTCTAGGGCAGTGTTGGTCCGTTGTCATGCCAGGGCGTGGGTCACATGGTTACGGTCCCCGTAAGGCTTGTTAATTTTTCTGACTTCAGGTCAGTGATTAGTGGCTGCAATTTTTCAGGATCACAATCAGGCCAGTCGTGCTTATCTGTCAGTTAGATTTATGAATGATACTCCACTTGAGATAGTTTGCTTAATTTCAATAAAGGAGTTAAGAGGAAACCAGCAGATCTGGCAGTGTCAGTACCTCATAATTAAAGTTGTCATGTAAATAAACAATTTGAGAGGAAAAATCACTGAGGGATGCATTTTATGCATCTTATGATGAGGTTTGAAAACTGCATTCCTTGGTTCTGACATGGAAGGACATGAGTAGTGTGTGTGATGCCCGGTGTCACAGCACCGCAGTGCCCATACAGAAATGTTCATCCACTGTATAATTTGTGGACAATTTTCCATGGTGTATTTATACATGGGCAGCTTTGGCCAGTTTGAGAAACCAGTCTGCCTCAGCCAAATGTCTTTTGGGTATCTAGAGGAAACCCAGGCTGAGACACAGATCCTGCGAACTCCAAACAAACAGAGATCAAGTCACAGCCTTGGTACTGTGTAGCTGTGTGGTTGCAGGGGCTCCTCATAAGCACATTTACCCCCTTTGGAAATATTTAACTCTTCTAATCCTTATAGTGTTTTAATACTTTATATGGAAATGTTTGGTCCATTTAGCAAAATTAATTACTGCACATTTTGGTGCATTACTAATAATTCCAAGTGACCAGATAACTCATGGAAGTTTTAATTGCACAGGAAAGTTCTGAGAACAGAAAGAAAAATGGTTATCTCTCTGAACCAATCAATCACAATGTAGAGGAGGTGGGTCCAACCAACTAGAGGAGCCAGGGCCGACTAATCAGATGTCTTGGTCTTTCCTCCTCTGGTTGCTTGGACCCACCTCCTCTACAATCTGATTGGTTAACTAGTCATTTTTCGTTCTTCCCTTAGAACATTTTTGTGTAAGTAACACTCCCACAAACTCACTGTGATAGTTCCCTGCATATTGTTTAGGGAAGAATCCAGTAAATGAAATACACTTTGTTCATTACAGTAATTACTTTGTATGATAGTCTACATGCTGGGTGCATTTTGGGCTTGCTGTGCATCAGTGCAAGAACTGCACTTACTGAGAAGGTGAAGTCATCCCTTTTGACTCCTTTGGCCTGTGTTTTAATACCAGTGTAGCTTCCTTAAACAATTAATTTAAAGCTTGTTACAACAGAAGGTAATAATTGCTTATGATTCATATCATTTCTACGTAATGTGTTTATGTGCTTTTAGAATGGACGAAATATCGGCTGCCAAGACACACTGTAGTACCACGTTTTTGTGCAAGTGTGAACTCCTATTCCTCTGACTAATGCCTTTTGTTTATATGTGCCTTTTCTTGTTTATGGTCGGATTATTAAAAACCGTATGCCAGTACTTTTGGGAGTCAGCATGGGTAAGATGATTGAAGGCACTTCACCAGCACATGGAATAGACTGGTCTCTCTTGCATTGACAAAAGTGCTTAGACTTCAGCAGAGACCAAGAGGAATCCAAATGAAGCCCAGAAATGATTTTGAATAGTGCGATGGATCTGGTATTCCAAGCCGTGGGATGAAAACATGTCTTTTTTAAAACTCTCTAGCTCTCTTTCACCTTACAAGCCCTTCAACAACACACATGGTCACTATATGTGGTGTCTGCAGGCATTTGGGGCAAAACAAATTTAAAAATAATTCTGTTATATTTATATTTTTCAATGGATCAAAGTTATATAACGGTCTGGGAAGGAGTTTAGCTCCATCTGGTTTTTCCATTTATCTGAGACTTTTTGGGTATCTGTGTTTTGCATCTGAATTTAAAAACTTAATCTGTATGCATTTAAACGTCTGCATGAATTAAAGTTGTGAATTTGCCAAGTTGATTTGTAATTGCGTTTAAAATAAGCATTACAGATGGATATTTATCACCTGGGGTTACAGGAAAGGGGTTACACCCCAGTCAGGATGCCAGTTAATTGTCACTTGCATTCATATATTATGGGCAGTTTAAAATGCCAGTTAACCTCCACCAGGTGTTTTTGAAGTGTAGCTGGAAAGTGTGGCATGAGGAGAGTACGCACACTGCTCATCTCAGGGTGAAGATGATATTTTATAAAAGCTGGCAATCGGACACTTAGAGGGTTAGCACCTCCTGGGCTGGGGATATAAAGTATATGTACATAGATCACTTATTGTGGTAGGATGGATAATTGTCTTCCCAAGGTTTAGTAGGTGCTGGTATAGCTTAGTCTACAGTTAGCAAGCCGTTTGGTAAAGCATGCACAAGATTTTTTGTTTGTGTGCTTTTTAGCCTGTGGGGAAACTTCAGTTAGTCGCTGTTCCACATGTATGGACATCCAAACTCCACACCCATGGCAGAGACTCGAACCCTGGTCCCGGAGGTGTGAAGCAACAGCGCTAACATGTATGAGAGAAAAGCTAGAACCTTTTAGCCAACGATTCTGCTTATGCCAAAGGTCTCTGCCAAGCTGGCAAACCGAAAGATGTTTATGTGTTTTCCTTGTTCCTCTGAGCCCTCCGTCACACCGCTGGCTGGGTCCTCACTGGGTATGTGGTGACATTCACTGGTGTTTCCGCCCCCACCTCCAAAGCACAAACATATAGTCTTTCGTTAACATAGCCCAGTGCCATCCATCCATTTTCTGTAACCGCTTATCCTATTCAGGGTCATGGGGGTCTGGAGCCCATTCTGGTGACTATGGGCACAAGGCAGGGAACAACTCACCCACTGGAGGGTACAGACACACGCATGCACCCAGTTTGGTAACTCCATTTACCTCCAGCATGTTTTTGGACTGTGGGGGTGAAGCTGGAGTACATGGGGGAATCCCCATGACAGCACGGTGAGAACATGCCATGGCAGAAAGGTGAACCCTGGTCCCAGGAAGCCAGTAGTGCTAACCACTGTGCCACTGTGTTGCCCTTAGCTCTGGTTGACGCTCTGCCCCGCCCCTCCCCCTGGGTTACACATAAGTAGGCAACAACTACTCCTAGTCAGGGTCCGTGGGGCCCATATACAGTAACACACCGCAGGCAATGTGGAGACACAAGTTAACCTAACTGAATGTCTTTGGACTGCGGTAGAAAACCCACAAGCCTCGGGGGGGGGGGGGGGCACAGAGCTGAAGCAAGGTTGCAAACCCCCCCAACCCGTATGTACTGCACGCTGAGCCACTCATCGCATCCACCTTCCTTAAAAAAAAAGAAATTTCCTCTGAATGAATGATTTCGTGCGTGATGCAGTGGATGTGCCCAGTCTTCAAAGCGTGCCTGCCTTTTTCTTTAGTTTTATCAGCTATTGTAGTAACGCATTAGAATAGTTGGTCTCAGAGTAAATGCTAGGTGATGCCTGCATGGTGGGGAGTAGGAACGGCCAGACTGCCCTTGCCTATGTGTATACGTACTGTGCAAAATGTATATCTTACAAAATGCAGGTTGCATTGCAAGTAAAAATATTTGATATGTGTATCAAGGAGTATAACTGTCCATCCATCTGTCTCTTTTCCAAACCCAGAGGGACCCAAACCTGGACGCAAAGAGAGCAAAGCCCTGAATAACCCAGGGCAGGGTGTCAACCCATCGCAGACTATATAATTGTATAAAACCGAACATACAGCACTTACATGAAAGGTTTTACTTGACACAGTGTAATTATGTGGAAGAAAATCCGGACAGAGCTGTTCTGCACTTAGTGATCAGATTAATAGCTCATTGGGGCTCTTTGGATGTAAAGCAGTTATCTGCGAAAAGGGCTTTCCATTGAGTGACGGACCACCTAATATCCATTTATACTAACAGAGCGGAGTGGTCATTGCTTGCTGTGTGTTTATTGGCATCTCCATTCATTATCTGTGTGTGTGTGTGTGCTGTATCGTGGACGATGGAGGTACGCGCTTCCTGTTCGTGGGGCTCGGCGCTGTTGAGCATGTGCAGGCACGATGAGTGAGCGAGCCAGGAGGACGACAAAATGGCCGCTGTTCTTTTTCGGCGCATACAGCTCTCGCTAGATAATTGCTGCCCGGGCTCCGGCGTTGCCCTTAATCCACATGGAAGCGTGAGCTTGCCGTTTATCAGGCTTGGATTGCCGTGCCCGGAAGTGGCATTGCCACCAGTCACACAAGTATTGTCAGGGAATATTCACCGCATACAGGGAAATGCAGAAATCAGCCAGGGGTCAGCCCTGCTTTGCATTGTTCTTATTTAAAATATTGTCGGGCTTGTGATGTGTACACTTCTCTCTACCTTTGTTTGTGCCTTTGGAAATAGAGGAATGTAACAATGGCCATTAAATTTGACTTTAGTGAAGGTTAGAGGCATTGAGCTGCAGTGATTAGCTCTGAGTGGTATTAACTGCCCAAAGCCCAACTCCGAGAGAAGGTCCTGCTCTATCAACAGCTATTGCCAGCTTCCTTTGTGCGCTAAGTCCCACAAGAGGGCATTCCTTAGTCCCCTTCCGTGCTGCTTTCTAGCATCAGTGTAAATTACCACACCTTAATATCTTTTCTTCATAAAGTGATAGCAAGCCAATCCTGTTCTGTTGGAGTATAATGTTCCAGAAAGTGGATGAATGGAGCTGTTTGTGTGTGTTAACCATGGCACCCCCACCTGACCAGGAGCATTATGGAAGCTGCCACACATTTGCCTCTGGTGTTTCACGCAGCTTTCTTCCCTTTTAGTCTCGGTGATGTCTTCTCTGAATGGGTCTATCTCACTTTACCCATTGCAGAGGACATGTGTAAGCACCTGAGTGGTGTCTTAAAAATATGATGTTTTAATTTAGAAATAAATTATAAATAATAATAGACACACGTGCACACACTCACACACACAAGAAAACATGAGGGGAAACACATTTTTTAGCTAAAAATGAAAAAAAAACTGTAAAAACAATGGAAAACAACAATATGCGGATGATCTGCTAAACAGCCGGTGTTAAAACTTGTCGACTCAGTCTCTGTAAAATGATGGTTTGGTGGGTCAGATTTAATTGTTATTTAAAAACACCGCAGACCGTCTCAAACCATCTAAAGTGGTGGTTTGCAAACTCGTTATGTCAGGTTCTTCCTCAGAACAATGCACTACGTAAGCCTTTTTGTTAATCTCACCGCACATTTGATATTCGGTGCTAGTATGTGTCGGGTGGGTTGTTGCAGTGCTGCTGGTGGTGGTTTAGCAGTTTAGTCATGCTCTCAGTTTTGTTTCGTTTTTAGATGTTTAATCAGACTGCTTGTGCTGTATGTTTCATATCTCCTGTTGAAGTGCACAGTTTGCAGTTCACTGTGCTTTTTTGTTGTTAATTTGGAAACACGTCCTCACCATAAGTCTGTGTGGCTCATTTTGCTCATTAATGATATCGCTGATACGTTATCACTTGCTGTGGATTACAGATATCGGCACATTGTGATGAGATGAGTACATTCGCACTGAATTGGACCCAGTACTATTAATGCTATCATTGTCAACACAGCCCCATATACGTGTCGTTTTATACATTTTTATAACTAATTTTGAGATCGCTTTTTTTTTCCTCCTCCTGAATGTTGCGTTGGTATCCACAGATTTTTCTGTCATTTGTCCCGTAGCTACCCGGAAAATGGAGTCGTGGAAATGTGCGCGAAATACGTCCGGCCCCGCGCTCGGACCCTGCTCAAATGGGATCAGCTGAAGCTGGGCCAGCTCGTCATGGTGAACTACAACATTGACGTCCCAGAGGAGAGGGGCTTCTGGTTCGATGCCGAGATCACGGCTCTTAATGAAATCTCCAGGACTAAGAAGGAGGTCCGGGCAAAACTCCTGCTGCGGTAAGAACGGTACTAACGAATATCCAAGATGGCTGTATTCAATTAAAAGCTACTGTAAGAAAAGATCAGAATTTATTTAAAGGAAGGAAATGATCATGTTCATGGCTGCCAAATGTTGTCATCCTTTCATATGCTAACAGCAAAAATTCCTGCTCTATGGATGGGCCTATTTTGAAACCTGGTTTGATGCATCCCCGCAGCTGGTACTCAGCGATTCACCGTGTTCATCAAATGCTTTT
Source organism: Pollimyrus isidori (assembly GCA_019775955.2). Taxonomy (NCBI): domain Eukaryota; kingdom Metazoa; phylum Chordata; class Actinopteri; order Osteoglossiformes; family Mormyridae; genus Pollimyrus; species Pollimyrus isidori. The sequence continues at coordinate 32,638,083 of JABFDZ020000044.1, read as the reverse complement.
CTCTAACCGTGTCGAAAAGTTCATCTCTGTTTACGGGAGACGCTCGCCGAGACGTTTGTTTATACTCTGTCTCGACTAAATGGTTTGTGTCATTTTCAACTTCAGTTAACATAATTTACATAATGTAATAAGGGCACTGGGATCATTCCAGACCATTGAATATTTAACAGATACTTAATACTGAACACTCCGAGAAGAAATTAAATTGAAATAATTTTCCGTAAGTTTTAATGGGCTAAAGTGTTAATATATTTTAAAAGTATCTGTTTGTTATACATCTTATATAGATGTACAGTGAGTAGTGAGTTTGTAATCCCTACCTTATCATGAGCTTTGTTGCCCCCCCAATGACTATTTCGTCGTTCCCCCATCATGGGCTTTCCGCCGCCCCCCCAATAATGCAGATTATCCTCCCCTCCCAACATGGGCTGTACCAACACAGCACTTGCTCTCCCCCCCCATCATGGGCCTTGCTGACCTCCTACACTGTCTCCTTTGTATTACAGGGACTGCGATGATGTCCTGTGCGACTGTAAGATCATATTTGTGGATGAGATTTACAAGATTGAGAGAGCCGGCGCACCCCCCCTATCGGCAGCTGAGGGGCCTTTGAAACGTAGGCCTGGGATGGGGGACTATGGGTTTGAAACGCGCGTAGGCTACCTGTCGCCGGAGGGAGGTGTATCACCACCTCAAAGCTGTCCTCCCACGGGTGGAGCGCTCCCAGTGAAGCTGTGTTCTGACTCGGAGACATGGGGCTAGTATCCCTGCATGCACCTGCTCTGGGATGCTTTGTACATGTTGTGCCTCAACCCCAATGTAACCCCGCCTGAGTATGCTGCCAGACTGGATGACAGGCATCAGTTCAGGAGTGAATGCAGGAGCACATCACGTGACACTTGAAAGAAAATGAATGTGATGTTTTAGTGAGCATGTTAGGGTTCTGTGCTCCAGGGCAAGGGCCGTCAGCCAAGCTGCTGGCTGTCCCTGCATTCTGTACCCATGCTTTCATCACACCTATGTGTATAGCGTCTGCTAAATGACTGTAATTATTTTGTTAGTGCACATTAGTAGTAATGTAACACAGTAAATTCAGTACAATTTATATTAGAAGCTATGATTATGAGCTGTGGGCGTGTGTGTGTGTGTGTGTGTGTGTGTGTGTGTGTGTGTGTGTGCGTGTGTGCGCGTGTGCGTGTGCGTGTGCGTGTGTGTGTGTGTGTAGGGAAGACCGGGCCGGAATGCAAGCACTGTAAAGCCGACCCAGAGCTGGAGTGCCGCTTCTGCTCATGCTGTGTGTGCGGCGGAAAGCAAGACGCTCACATGCAGCTGCTCTGTGACGAGTGCAACATGGCCTTCCACATCTACTGCCTGAACCCGCCGCTGGCCACCGTCCCTGACGACGAAGACTGGTAAGCTGGGCCAGCTCCCTTCTTCATGGCGTGGCTTGATTTCTACAGTATATGAAGTCGACAGGGAGGAATTTAGCCATGAACGTAAAACAGTAATTTGTTTCAGCTGTGGTCATCCATCCAAACAACGGATACATTGTGTAAGATAAACAGGCGGGAAGGAATGGCTGCAGTTTGTTAAATTGCTTACTAATAAAACAGTTTCTGTGGGGAACGTCTAGACATCACTGACATTCTAAGAAATCGGTGTCCATCTGGGCTGTTGCAGAATGTATCTGCTAATTTTTTGTGTGGCCAATGTACGAATATGCCAGAGGCGTGACACAAACCCGATTTTTTAAAGTAGTTAGAATACATTTTGACCTGAATAAGGGTAGCTGCTCATGGTGATATTTTTGTAAACATGGTTATTTATTTGTTTGTTTTATTTATTTATTTAGTTAGTATTCCACAGATTGGGAATGTATAAAGTTCGGGAACCTTCCTGTCACTTGTGGAACCGACACTTTTTCATCAGTGTAATACCTCAAAAAGTATTTGACAGACATTTTTGAAAGCATAGACACATTGTTTGAGTGAAGGTTTGGAATTGCTCAAATTTTGAGACAAATTGCACCAAAAATGAAGCAACTCCACTTAATGGCAGTCAATGCAAATCAGCGCAAAAGAAACCTGTGAAGAAAATAATTAAATCATCGGATGGATCTTTTTACCACTTCACATGTATGGAAGATCTAACCCTGATTTAATGTCAAGACAAATCTTACCAAAATTGAAGCCACCGTGCTAGGTGGCAGCAAAGGATCAGAAGACTCTTGAGCTTGTAAATACAGTAACTCTTATAGTATGCAATGAATCTTTTACAAACTTCCCAGGAGCACTGTGTGTCTGGGGCCTATTTTGATTTAGGACAAATCACACTAAGATTGAAGCAGTGCACCCTCAAAATTCATAATGTGCACCCTCAAGAAGGGGTTGATCATTGCATGACTGTGACTTGGTTGTATGAGTCATTCCTCCTCCTTGATTTCAGATGCACTCTTAGTGATTTTGTTCTGGACCCGATTACATTCAAACAAACCACACAAATCTGGGCTTTTAATATTGATTTTGTTTGGAGGTGGGGAGCGTTTGTACGGGGCTAGAGATTGTGGAGTTAGGGGGAGTGGGAGAAGTAAGGGTTACATGTTGGGGGGGTGATGGGGACAGGGATTACATTGCTGCTGTTCTGGCAGCATCTACTTTTCTCATATGTTATTACTTTTTGATAACTCATTCTAAGGGCTAGTTCAAGGAAATGCCAGACAGACAGCTTTGTATGAATCACTTTATTAAGACAAAGGTTTATTGAATTAATAAATGAAATGAAGTCATCACGTGCCCTTTTATAGATAATTTACAGTAGGCACTTTGAGATAAATGTTGAAACTGAGCCACCACGTTGCCTTTTGTAATTGCGCATTAAATGACAGCAGCAAAGTATGTCATTTCATGGTGAATTTAGCGTAGTGAAATCTTAGAGTTCATTTGTGTGGGAAAGAGACTTTCTCCACACAGCAGTGTGCACGGTGCCCCTTGTATTTAATCCAGTCTGCTTCCCTGTAGGTACTGCCCAACATGCAAGAATGACACCAGCGAGGTGGTGAAGGCCGGAGAGAAGTTGAAGGCCAGCAAGAAGAGGGCCAAGATGCCATCAGCACACACTGAGAGCCAGAGAGACTGGGGGAAAGTGAGGGCCTACCTGGGGCTTGCTGGGGGCTAATGGGGGCCGGATTCTGTGAAAGGTGCCAATCGGGTGAATTGAAACTGGTTCTTTAGAGCTGTGTTTCTTAACCTGCTCCACTGGGACCCGCAAACGGTCTGTGTTTTTGCTCCCTCTCAGCTCCCTGCCAGACAGTTCACAGTCCAAACATTTTGCAACAAAATCGCAGGTAGTACAGGCATCGCAGGCAGCAGGGTAGGCAGAATTTCAAGGTTTCATGGTTTTTTTTGGGTCTCCCAAGCAGCACACGCCAAGATCTACACCTGATTCTGTATCAAGACAAATCTCACCAAATAGAAGCATTAGATGTAGGTATCTGTAGGGCCTCATAGACCTGGTCGGGAAACACTGCATTGGAAAGACAACAGGGGCAGGTGTGTGGATCTGCAGGGTGCTCATGATCGTATGTTCAGATCCCATGCTCGGCAGAGTGATGTCACAGTTGGGCTCTTCAGCAAGGTCTTTCATCCCTGTTAATCCAGAAGGTGTCTGACCCTGCTTTCTCAAATGTCACTTTGGATATAAGCCTCTGTAAATAAAATAGATGTAAATTTAAGTGGTTTGGGGGTGGGAGGAGTCGGTGTATGTGTGTTTCTCACAGCCATCCAGGTTCTGTTGTTTGTTGATATAAATTCTTTTAGTTTTACCAGTTGTTTCAGGGGAGTGACAAGTGGTGTGCAGTTGAATACAAAGTATTACATTATAATTACTAGTGTAATAGATAGGGATGCTCCGATCGATCGGCCGAAGATCGGTATCGGCCGATAAAAACATTTTATGACTCGATCGGTACTCGTT
>JABFDZ020000044.1:32598146-32634011 GCA_019775955.2 Pollimyrus isidori | reverse complement strand
GGTATCGGCCGATATAGCTTCTAGTGATCGGAGATCGGTGATCGGCCTCAAAAATCCTGATCGGAGCACCCCTAGTAATAGATTGAGTTTGCCGCAATGATTGAGTGCTGTGGAAAAGCTTGACAGTAAATGCATGGGTCTTTGAGGGACTGATGTTTGCATTAGTCAGCTAAAACTGTAAACAGAACCAATGAAGACAAGATCAGAGTCCCAGTTCTGCCAGTGGGGAGAGCAATTTGTTCCCCGGCTTTGGTCAAGGTTGCAGACCACAGATCTTTTTTGTAGATCAAACCGGAAAGCAAAACATGGTTGTTGGTTGAATGAATCATTACAGCGGTTTGGGTGTGTGGGTCTGTGTTATACTGTACCAACCCAAGCTGAGGAGCCGGGAGGCTCGGGGATACTGGAGATGTTGCTTCTAAGATGAGTGGTCTGCTGTAAACTGCCAGCAGCTGCATTTAACTGCACCGGTTTATTATCTGTGAAGTGTCTGCTTAGCGCGCATGGCGGTAAGCACTTCATGAGGCGCCGTGACTCTGGGACGTTTTCTCGCCCCCTTCTTGTATCCCGGGTTTTTTTTCCCCAGGAAATTTGGCCTGCTAAGAGCACACATCTATACAGTAGCTGACAACAAAAGACCCCTCTGCAACCTCCAAAAAAGGGTGTGACTGAGCTGTCAGTTTTTATCTATCTATTTATTTATTTATTTTTCTCGCGTTACTGTTATGTGCAGGATTGCTAGGCTGAGTTGTGAGCCTTGGTTCAAGTGTTCAATACTACAGATTATTGAGGATTAAGAATGAATGCATCTTCCTTTCTATCACTGATATCCTATATCAGTGTTTCTGAAGCTGGTCTTTGGGGACCCCAGACAGGCCAGATAGACTGATGTGGGGGTCTCGAGGACCGTTTTGAGAAACACCATTCTGCATTAACAGCAGCATATTTCTGACAGTATTGTGTGTGCTGCAGGGAATGGCCTGCGTGGGGCGCACAAAGGAATGCACCATCGTCCCATCCAACCACTACGGGCCCATACCAGGCGTGCCTGTGGGAACCACATGGAAGTTTCGAGTGCAGGTTAGACCAGTTCCTCCCCAAGCTTGGGGACTACCTTCATGCAGATGCGAAGCTGAGAGCTCGCCAGCACCTACAGCAAATGCTCATGCTTTGGCTTTACCAGAGGTGGAAAGTTCAGGTCCAGAAAGTACAAATCCAAACTAAGACTTTGTTTCGACCAACCAGTTAAGTATTCTGTGAATGTGACTCTTTATACTCTTGACTCTTGTGACTCTTGGTTGAAGCAATATCTTGGTCTGGATTTGTAATTTCTGGACTAGAACCTTCCACCTCTGCTCTTTACCTCCAGGTAAGTGAAGCTGGGGTCCACAGGCCTCACGTGGGCGGCATCCATGGCAGGAGTAACGATGGATCCTACTCGCTGGTGCTGGCTGGAGGCTTTGAAGATGAAGTGGTAGGTGATCATCAGCTCTGGGCAGGTCAGGCCGCCATCCCTCCCCATTCTGTTCTCTCTGCTTATGTGACACATCCTGTTTTTTGATTTAAATATACAGCTAATTAAGAAACCACTTTGTATTTATTTTACATTTTTAACAAGCATTTTAAAATCCTGGTTTAATGCTGGTTCTGCTGGCTGAAAGCTAAACTGCAGGCTGCTTCCAGGCTCAAAGTTTCCATGGCAGCAGTACACAAGACAAAGTGAAGCAGGAGACACTGGGAATGACAAAAAACCAGCCAAGTAGACCGCAGAACCAACTTTCCAATGTCAGAGATGACTGTTAACTTATCCAACAGTGCCTCATGAATCGCAGATTGAGATCAATTGACCTTCAAAAACAATGGGATACATGAAGTACAGGTGTATTTTCACACAGACACATTCCCATAGTCTTATTTTTTTCCAGAACTGTATAACTAAATATGGCTGCAGTCGTTCCTTTTTACAACTTGACTTGATAGTTCAATTGTACTCCAGCCTCAAAGATTGTCTTCAGGAACAGAGGCACACAAAGTTTATACGTATTATTGTTTTACCATGATGAAGTGCTCTGATTTAGGTATTTCCCGGGCATTTATTATAAATATATCTTCAAATGATCCTAGTTAATAGAGTTAGTACTTGATCATCTCTGTTTTTTAGCACTGTTATAATATATAGATCCTTATCTAATAAATACCACTGTACATCGCACATGAATTGAAATTCAGCCGGGTTTTCAATTTCTGCAAAGAATAAATGATGTCTGTGTGAGTCTGATCCTGAAGTCAGTTTGCAGTGTCGTCCTCGTTGACTTGCCATTCGCTGTCACAGACTGCTGGCCTCAGCAGGGATGGAAAATGCGCCCCCACGCCCAGCCCCACTCCGCGCCTGTATTCCCTCCTGTTGAGGTCTTGCAGTCCTGGGTGTGCTGCATATATGCGTTTCACACGCTGTGTCTTTGACCGCCGCTGTCTCCGCCTCTGTCTCTGCCCCTCAGGACAGGGGCGACGAGTTCACCTACACGGGGAGCGGGGGTCGCGACCTGTCGGGGAACAAGCGCATTGGGGAGCACTGCTTTGACCAAACTCTGACCCACTATAACAGGTACTCGCATACCTGCTGTAGGATCAGCATCGTGGACCTTCATCAAGCCATTTGGGTAAAAAAGGAATATTGCATTTAAACTAGAATAACACTTGTCTAACCCTTCCTTCCTTCCATTTGTACACAAATTTTTAAGAACTAGTCTGTAAAATGGTTATAAATCGCCAGCCTGGGTCATTTGTATGTGATTCCATGATTCAGTGTGTGTAACTTAGTGTGGCTAGGCACCATCTCTTACTGACTTTTTTGTGTGTGGGATCAATAGTATCTTTGAATAAGTGAATTTAGAAGCTGATCTAAAGGACATTTTCGGCTGAGCCTAAAACGTCAGATTTTGCCATTTTTGCCATTCGCTGATTATGTTAAGGATGCCTTGTTAAATTCATTAACTGGTTCGAGTAAATGGGGCGACCCGTGTTCCACAGGGCTCTGGCACTCAACTGTGATGCACCTCTCAATGACAAGGATGGGGCAGAGTCCAGGAACTGGAGAGCGGGCAAGCCAGTCCGGGTGGTCCGTAGCTCGAAGGGGCGGCGCATCAGCAAGTATGCTCCCGAAGAAGGGAACCGGTATGACGGCATCTACAAGGTAGGGCACAACCTACCAAGGCCCTGGTGCCTCCCTTCCCTGCCAGCTGGAGGCTGTGCCCTTAAACAGACTCAGTGGTTTAGCTTGTGAAATACGGCAGCTGTTGCCTTAATGAGCCATCCTGCCTGTACCCTTGGAACACTGACCAGGGTTCGAGTCTCGGTCCCAGCCCTACATCTGGGGAGTTTTCATGTTCTCCCCATGTCATCATGGGGTTTCCTCCGGTCTCTCCACTTTACCCCCACACCAAAATTATTGCCTATGGGTGTGATTGGTGTGCATGCCTGGTGTATCTGCCCTGCGATGGTTTGGTGCCCCATCCGGGGTTATTACCTGCCTGAGACCCCAGCCACCCATAGGAAAAGCAGGTATGGAAAACGGATGGATAATTTGCTTGTACGAGGAATTTGACATGGCGTGTCAGTGCAGTCACAAGGATTCAAAATAAATAAAAACAGAAAGAATAAGCAAGCATGCGGCATAATAGTATAACATACAATAGTATAAGAGGGTGAAGTCATGCAAAAGAGCAATAAAAACAAGACAAGACAATAGACAAATAAATAAAATGGATGGAACCTTTATGTAAATAAATGAGATGCTGGCTGAATTAATGTGTTGGTCCCCTGGAGGTCTGAATCTGATTAATGAGGTTGATTGGGGAAGGAACATTCTTGGTGACATAAGGTACTAGTCTTGATGGACTTATGCCAGAAGGGAGTTTTTGGAATCTAGAGTTGCTGGGGCTCAGCCACGATGGAGTGTTTCTCCAGGGTACCCAAGCTACCAGCGGCCCTGCCTTCCTGGCCATAGTGATCAGCTTGGCAGTCTGAGCCGGCATATGCAGCCTCACTCGGGTTTTCTGTTCATGGATCACTCCTCGTGAAATGCATGTGTGTACTTGTCCACAGGTGGTGAAATACTGGCCTGAGATTGGTAAATGCGGCTTCCTGGTTTGGCGGTACCTACTGAGGCGAGATGACGAGGAGCCAGCACCCTGGACCCCAGAGGGGGCAGAGCGGATCAAGAAGCTGGGGCTATCTGTGCAGGTAGGCTGTCCTGCTTGGTGTCGCTCATTTCTGATATAACCATGTATGAACAGAAATGTATGGTGGCGAAAGCAAGCCTTTATATGAAGTAACAGCCTGGCATGTAAGGGAGGCTCCATGTCATGTTTATGAGCATATTCACAGCTCAGTGCACTGTATGGGAGCATGTGGGAGTTTTGGGGAGTATCACAGAGTATGTGGGGGTATATGGGAGTATCTGGGAGTATCACAGAGTATGTGGGAGTTTTGGGGAGTATCACAGAGTATGTGGGGGTATATGGGAGTATCGGGGAGAATCAAAGAGTATGTGGGAGTATTGGGGAGTATCACAGAGTATGTGAGGGCATGTAGGAGTATTGGGGAGTATCACAGAGTATGTGGGAGTTTTGGGGAGTATCACAGAGTATGTGGGGGCATATGGAAGTATTGCGGAGTATCACAGAGTATGTGAGGGCATGTAGGAGTATTGGGGAGTATCAGAGAATATGTGGCAGTATCTGAAATTATGTTGGAGTATTTGGGAGTATTTGATCCTGTCATCTGTAGAATGTCCTGTAAATTCCATAGTATCCAGAAGGTTACCTGGAGGCCATGGCCAATAAAACTAAGAAAGAGGTCCGAAGGGGGACTCGGGGTAGGAGAGGCGGCGGGAGGGGCCGGCCGAGGAAGAACGCCCCAGAGAAGATCGTACAGGATAAGCACAAGGTGGCAGTGGAGGTGGACGAGCAGAAAGACGTGAGGGAATGCGGGGCCAAAGCAGCATGCAACGACGGCGTGAAGAAACGGAAGGAGACCGGTAGGAAGCTGTGATGCCATCCGCATGGGCCTGCCGCCGCCGCTCAGCAGGACCTTAATGCTGCGAGCTTTAATCCGTTATGTCCTTGTGTGATTGCTGTGCTTTCTTTCTGGAATGGAGGATTTCATTGGAGGTCTGCCCCAGTAGGGGGCGTTGTCGTCATCTAATATTACTGTCATTTTTCTGTCAACACTGATTGACAAGCAGCACATGCTACAGGGACATTTTTTTTATCTCTTAATCCCCAGATAGCCAATCAGAACGCTGCTTCACAATGCACTCTCTCTATATTGTAATGTAAAGGTATTTGTATTATGCATCCTATTTGCCATTTACATTTGCTCCTGAAAAAAAACTGCACTATGACACACTGTATCTGCTGCATCCTCGTTTGCAGGTGTGACTTTAGTGTGAGCTGTGAATATTGTATGTCTTGTAGCCCTTTGCACCGTGTCCAATAGTTGCACTGAGATGGAGTGAATCTAAATTCTACCAATGTGGTTGTGCGGCAATAAAAATACTTTTGAATTTATACGTTTGCTGTACAGCCTGTCCTACCGCACGGTTTCTACGCATTCAGGAGCTGGGTGTATGCAGAGGGTATTTAGTAAACCTTAAAATATAAATAAAATATAATGGGGAAAAAAATATTTTATAAATTGCATAAAGTGTAATCATGGTAATATTTCTCAAAGCGTTTTTATTGGTAAAATGTATCTCATTGTATAATTAACACTATACTTCAGTGATTTATGATTGAGTTTTATTTTGTAAATAAAAATATCACCAGGGATTTGTAAGCATAATGGCAGATTTCACAAAATTTTGCTCACAGCTGGTCAGCATGCTAGCTGATCTGGGAGCAGTCAGTCCAGGACCTGTACTTTGGAAGGTTATTGATATGGCTGCCGTCAGCTATCTGACATGACGTTCCTAGATCAGTGACACTCAAGGACCTACTTTGTCGCCCCTGGTTCTGTCCCTCCCACAGACCCGGCCCAGAAGCAACCCCCGATCAAGAGATCGAAAACATGCGAATCCTTCCAGCTCTCTGAGCAGCAGCTGGCGCTGATCCGTGAGGACACCCCCAACAGGAAGCTGTGGGATGAGGCTCTGGGTTGCCTTAAAGAGGGGCCAGTGAGTATGCTTGTCTGCCAAGTGTCCTGGGAAGGACTATGTCCGTTAGATGGGTTTTCGTGAGACACGTGACGTGTTATCTTGAGAAACTGCCAGGGCTGAATCCCTACACACCGCTGCTTGGAGCAGCTCAAGCCTGGTTCAGACAGCCTGCACTCACCTCATTATCAGAATTACTAGCCAAGAATCTTACAGGGAATTTGTCTCTGGTTGTCAGTGGCTCTCATACACTATAAGGCCAAAGGTATGTGGACACCAGCTTGTACAGCATCTTATTCCAAATCCATGGACATTAATATAAAGCTGGTCCGCACTTTGTTGCTATAATAGGCTCTGCTATCCTGAGAAAGCTTTCCATTGGATGTTGGGATTTGCTGACATTGATGTTTGGTGTTCAAGTCCCTTTCTGTGTCGCTACCACTTTGCAACTGAACTTGCTCCCAGGCCTTTCGACCTTCGCCATCACCTCACTGGTGCTAACCACATTAGCAACTTGTGTAGCTCAAACTACACATAGTTCGAACTATGAAGGTAACAACGTTGTTAACTTACACAGTATGTAATAAATAAAATACAGCTGATTTCAAGAGGGCGAAGTTGTAGCCAAATACCAATTTCATACAAGTATTCATATTTAGAAATATTATGACGTTTGTCAGGTCTTGCAAGCTACCTGTCATGATTCACACTAAGCACCTTATGAACCATTGTTGTTCGAACAACAGTGGCTTAAACTGACATGGTTCAAACTACTGTCGTACTAACAAAGTATGACGGTTTTGGGAAATAGTTGTATTTCTGACTTAACATAGTATGATGCATCACTAAAGTGAATTTCTGTCACTGTACGGGAAACACCCTAGGGCAGAAACATGGCGAACTGATTCTTTGGAAAGATGACGTCCTGTGACCGTACCAAGCGTAGTGTCACCAGCCTTACCTGTCAGCCACTCAGTCTGCTGCTCATCTTTGTTACAGAATATTGCATCACTATGTGCTTAATTATAATCTTAGCAAAGGCTGTGGCATAATTAGTTAATTCTTCTATTTCATAGTGTCCACATACAGTTGCCCGTATAGTGTACATGCAGTATATTGAAACGCAGTTAAACTGTATTTGACAATTTGCCTTTTAACTGATATACAGTGTGCATGTGTGGGTAGTGCATACCATGTATTACCGTGGTATATTATGGACTTTTGAATGTAGAATAACAGCCCTGAGGGTGTCTGCACAGGGAGCATAATGGTGCACTTCTGATTTAGATGGACAATTTGTAACTGCAGTTTCGTTTGTGCCTCAAGTATCTTTATTCTTATAGAGCAGTGTTTGCCAGTCTGGTCCTTGGGGACCCACAGTTGGTCCATTGTTTTGCTCCCTCGAAGTTCCCTGTCAGACAGTCAACATTTCCCTCCCTGGCGGGAGGGAGCAAAAACGTGGACTGTCTGTTGTTCCTCGAGGACCAGACTGGGAAACGCGGTCACAGAGAGTTTAATCAAATGGGCGGTCGCAGTGACTGCTGATGCTGGTGTCGTTGGTGCAGAACTTCCTGCGGAAGGTGGAGCAGATCTTCATGTGTGTCTGCTGCCAGGAGCTAGTGTTCCACCCAGTCACCACGCCCTGCGTCCATAACGTTTGCAAGGTGCCCGGCCCTTTAAGACCATGCAGTATTCCACACCCCATATCTGCCTTTTTGCTCTATTAAGGGCACAGCATTGCTTTCTGTCTCATTCTCATTCTGAAACCCTACCCTGTCCTGGCCCCAGGCATGCCTGCAGAGGTCATTCCGTGCGGAGGTGTACTCCTGCCCTGCGTGCCGGCATGACCTAGGGAAGGATTACGTCATGCTCCTCAACAACACCCTCCAGGGGCTCCTGGACCAATTCTTCCCCGGCTACAGCAAGGGTCGATGAGCTCAGGTGCCTGTCAATGATCGACGCACGCCGACAGACGAACGCACGCACAAGCCCCCAACACCCAGCCATCGGTAACTGTCCCTTCCTCCCCATGCCCGGCCCAGTCACCCATCAGCCATCGAGGCCGTGATCACCTAGCCTCATAACCTGCCCTCCTGCCCCTGAATGCTACCTGCTGCTCAAATAGTCTCGTCGGGGGAACGGGGAGAGAGACGAAGCCAGCGCCCTGGGGGGAGCCTCAGCATATAACACCCCCCCCCAATCGCTCACTGTAGCATCACCATACCTGTAACAGGTGCAAAGGGTCAAAGACACGGACCACCCTCAGGGACCAGGATGTGGCTATGGGGATCAGGATCTCTTCTTTCGTGACTCGCAAACGTTCATCGCCTTTCAAATGTATGCACAAAACGCTTCCTCTATCCCTACCAACTTGACCCAGGTCGAGATCTATATAATGGTTATGGTCTTTCAAAGTAAAGCAGCTTTTCTTTCCAAACCTGCTCTCGTCACCCCTGCTGTGGTCGCCTAGTCGTCCTCCCCTCGCTCTTCCGCGCCCCCGCCAGCCGCATACGTCACGTGGATGCTTCGTCACACCATCAGTCTTGTGCCGTTTTTATTGCACTTAAAAAAGAAAAAAAAAACCTTACGTCGAAATTCCTTTTGCAGTTTGTCGATTTTTATATAGTCCGTCGCATATTCCGTTTTAATGGATCATTAGGCCTCTTGTGTGTGGTGACTTTTTTTGCCTCCATATCACCCCACAGGGCTCGCATCGCTCTGTGCGAGTCACAAATTTTATACATGGTATAATTGATATGAATCTATTAAATATTTTGATTCCAGAAAAGTATTTTGTTCCTGACTATTTTCTAGGCTTCAGTTTACTGGCTAGCATTGCGTGGTCTTCACTGAAATCCCATTCCTTCTAAAATAAAAATGAATAAATCATACATGATGCGTTGGACATGGTATAGTTCTTTTGGCTTATGTTAAGCAAAATAGTTGGGGAGAATGTAAAACTTTCCAGGTCTGACTGGTTTTTCCCCCAATTATACATCCACCTGCCCTCAAAGCAAGCAAGGTCAGCAACTTAGGACAAAGCTCACCTCACATACAGATTTTGAAATGCGACATCTGCTGTTACCATGGTATCATGCATTTTCTCCCACCTCTAATTCTCCCCCAGGTGAAGCATTAGTCACAGGGAAAACAACTTTAAAACATTTATTTAGTCTCAGATTACATAAATTAGAAAATAGTCCTGCGAGAGTTAGTCATTTCACAGCGCAGCAATTAAGACAAACAAATATAAAATTCTATACAAACAATGTGTAAAAAAAAAAAAAAAAAATTCCAACCTATTGATTCTAGTTTAGTTTTGTGAAGCAGAGGCAATTATTTGTACAACATGGAATGTAAATCTTGGCCACCAAATGCAAGAGAAGTGGTGAGGATTCCGACAACTCCGAGCTTTCAGAAGAGCGCCCACCCTCTCCATCCTGCCGTCACGAGGATGCCCTCTTCTTCTCAAAGGGCGACTCATAAACATCCATGGGGGGGCAGGTACACATTAGGTGCTGGTCACCGTAAATGTCATCAATCCTGGCAATCGACGGCCAGAACTTGGATTCTGGCTTCACGAAGGGCTGAGGATTAAAGCAGTGTGAGCAGTTTATACAGATGGGAGAACCAATAACAAACAAAAAAAAAACCATGTGTGATGGCAGGGGTGGGACTTCTTACCAAGGGGAAGGCGGCACATTCGCGTGTGTACGGCCGGTCCCATTTTGTGGATGATATGCAGGCCAGGGAGTGAGGCGCCATCTGTAGGACATACGGAGTTCTGCAGTTCAGCATTGCATTCACCACCCTCAGCATAAGCCGCGTCCCACAGTATAGAACAGATCAATTCTAGCATTGTCTTCTTGCCTCATGCCAGCTTAAACTTTTCTGCTGCCAACAATGAATTACAGGTTGGAACTGCAAATAACCCAGTTTATTACCCATCGCCTTTTCCCTAAACAGCATTTTAATCAAAATTGGTTGGTATTCCTGAAGGGTTCACATCTATTATGCAGTATGTGGCTGTGGTCACTTAATCGATCCATCTGCACCTTTAGTGGATTGATACGAGAGTCCATCCTGCCGTCCTCTACGTCCGCTATCTCCTGCCTAATCGCCAACAAGGAGTCACAGAAACGGTCCAGCTCTGCCTTGTCCTCAGACTCCGTAGGCTCGATCATCAGGGTCCCAGCTACTGGCCATGACATGGTGGGGGCATGGAAGCCTGTCCGGCGCATGGTGAAAATCAGGCAGAAGACAGGGGCAGTATGGATGCAACCTCCGCTGCTTTGTCCCTCCCCGAATTGTTGGATAGAACCCACTTTGCACTTACCATAGTCCTGCAGCCTCTTCGCTATGTCTACCGCCTCAATGTTGGCCGTCTTTTTAAAAGGTCTCACATCCAGGATGAACTCATGAGCAACAAATCCTGAGGGTGAACAAAAGTTTAGAACTTTTAGACTGCATTGAAAATTATTCATCCTTTGACCAGAATAGGTCAAGTTTGACAGACTTTGCAAATCTATAAGCAAAATGTCCCCTACGGAAAACAGATAGGGGCTACATACACAGTCTACTTGTGGTCATCAGATACACTGAGCTGATTCGTATTTTTTTTTTATACAGGCAGGCATTGCATATAAAAGGGCCTATTCGTGAAGAATGGGCTTTTAAGATGTATTCATTTGTGCCATGTTAACACCTCTACCCATATCAACAGGCCCATCGGTGATGAGACTGTTGACGTTGCTTACTTCACGTCGGGATTGTCAGAATGTTTTGGCTCAGAGTACACAGACCTAGTTACGCCATTGAGATATTCAGTTCTAAAAATATATGGTAAAATGTAGCTGAATTTATTGAAGTGCATGTTTTACATGCAACTTAAAGTGCATTTTTATTTAGAGGGTTTTAAATATTTGTCAAGAAATGTTTATTAATAAAGTTCCAGAACTCTACTGCTCAAAATTACCATCCATGGATCAAAGGGTAAAGCAGACAGCTGAGTATTTTCATTAAGTTTAAGGGAGAAAAAAAGGCCTTCCACTGGAGACATCACAAACAAACCTACTTTGGACAGCATGCTACAAACCATCAGCAGAAGAACCAGAATAACAGGTATTGACCCCAAGACACACCTCTTACTCCCCTGAAGAGTATTTTGTAGTTGCTCTCCAGCCGTTTGGCCATGTAGTTAGCATTCAGGATGGCCACTTCTGTCGCATGCCTCAGGCCTTTAGCACCCATCATCTAGTAATGACAAGAGAGCGGAAGTGTAAATGGCAAACCATTTAAAAGATGGCACCTGACATGCACCTTGGTCAGAACTGCTCTCTTTAGCCATGTGAAGAGGCAGCAGGTAGTATAGTGGGAAAGACTATATGCTCATAACCTGAAGCTTGGCATTTCCAGTGCCAGAGGGGGGCGCTGCTGAATTGCAATTTGGTAACCTGGCGAGGCAAGTCAATTCACACCAAAAATAAAAATTGGCCAGTACAAGCTGCTCATCTGGGGGTCCCCATCCCCAAGAATCTGCCAAGTGGCGGCACGTTTGAAGCATTAACAATTTAAAGCTTGTCTTTGAATAAGGAAACAAAAGCAAGTGGATGTTTAGCATCAAACAATAGCATCTTGTCATGTTTTACGGTCTTGAGAAAAAGTGCTGCACCGTTTTCCCCTGTGAATGAGAACCTAAGGTTTCAGCTTAGCTTAAATCTTCATTCAAAATAAGATCTTTGCATGTTCTTTCCAAAATGTAGTGTGGCTGTAGAATCAATGTGGACTGGTTGCAGAAAACTTTTTAAATGCAGCACAAAAGTGCTTTATACTATGTGCTTTGGAAGTTTTAAATTTAATTATGCTGCATACCACATTCTTTTAGGAACGGAGTAACACCAAATTGTTCCCATTTTCCAGAATTCAACTACATTTACCTTATTGCATAACCACATGTAATCGAAAGGGTCATCTAGGGTTGGGCCGATTATTTGAATCTGGAATGAGTATTGATTAAATATACCTAAACACGTGATCGTGAATACATTTCTGTGGTCTATTTTGCATTTCCATTTACAAGCAATACTTAGGCATATAATGGTGTATAATGTCCTCTTTGGTTAACGTGTTTTGTGAAACAGTTTCTATGCAAGACAGAAAGCTTTACAACCTAATGCAGGTCTAGCACATGAAAGTCCCTTTATCGTATATTTACTCATGACAAATGCATAACTTACTCCAACCACAAAGCATTGTTTTTATTTTCCCCCGTTGAAACAGAAGCAGGAAATACTGCCCACATGAAATGTGCACCAGCAGTGGTAATATTGCATAACCAAAGTAAATGATTCCCAACACATATATAATATGATGGATATTATTATATGGATAATTGTTTGTATGTTGTTTTCGTATGCTCTCATTGCTGAAATGCATAGATGAACTGCTCTCACTGTTTGGGAGAGGGACTTAAATAGTAACCAGCAGAAAAGCCGAAGATGTTTACTTTGCTGGGATTTAACTATGCAGGGAGGGATTTTTCACATTTGTTTTTAAATCTGATAGTGCAGTTTGACCTGGTATAAATATAATTGGTTGCATCCAACATATTCTCTACACACTTCCTTCGATTATATCCATATAGCTTGGGAAAAGAGAGGAAAAAAACATTGTTTTTTTGGATATCGATTATCTGCCCAACCCTAATACTACCAATGACATTCTGTACTTTCATCTGATTCACTGTGTGTGGCGCGAGCACAAGATTCTTGTTTATTTTGCCAAGTGAGCAATACAGGAAGGGGCACCTCACCTTGATGTAGGCCCAGGAGATGGGCAGGATGGCACTGGAGCCCCAAGGAGCTGCGCTTATGGTACCCAGGGAGGTGGTGGCGTTATCAGACTTCAAGGTGACCACTGGGTGACTGGGCAAAAATGGAGCCAGGTGCTGCTTCCTGCAAGGGCAGGGCGGAAAAAAAATCACCTGAGAATATCCAAAAATAACTGATCAAGCAAAATGTACAAGAATCAAAGAGGAGAATAGTAGGGGATTCTATGTAAAGGTCTCACACGCCAATGGGACCCATCCCTGGCCCTCCACCTCCATGGGGGATGCAGAAGGTTTTGTGGAGATTTAGGTGGGAGACATCAGATCCGTAATCGCCTGGTCGACACAACCCTACCTATGGAGGAAGCACATGACAAGATAGACCATCATGAAGGGGTTACATGAGGCTGGACCAGCCCCAGACATGCCATGATTGTGATAGATGGGCCTTTGCTAAGGGCCCTTACCTGTGCATTCATATTGGCCCCATCCAGGTACACCTGACCTCCATGATGGTGAATGAGTTCACACACCTCACCAATGTTCTCCTCAAAAACACCATTAGTTGAGGGGTATGTGATCATGATGGCAGCCAGATTGGCCTTGTGCTTATCCACCTGTGCACAAAGCTCTTTGATTACAATTAAACTACATTTAAAAGGTCAAACTCTAAACAGAATATAAAAGCAAGCTAATATCGATAATGCATTTTAATTAGCACTTAGGCGTTAAATAATAAAAACCAATCTAGCAAATTGTTAGAACCTACCATTGCCTTCAGATGTGCAATGTCAATGTTTCCATCTCGATCCACCTCCACCACCTGGACCTTCAATCCTGCCATCTGTGCACTAGCAGGGTTTGTCCCATGGGCTGATTTGGGAATCAGACAAACCTGAAATAAAGGGATATCAAACATTTGTGTTGCACATTTGATACGGCGTGATCATTCAAACATCAAGGTATCATTTCCTCAGAACAACAGAGAAACCTGCACACAAAGGTAAATCTGATTAATAGTCAACACGAGTCAACTATGCAGTTTACACAAGTAGCAGGTAGTGCTGAAATGAGCAGGTTGTGCAACATTTTTTTTACGGGAGTTGAGAAAAGCGAACTATTCTGCCAGCTAAGGATTCCTACTTAAACCTTAAATTGCCAAGAAAACCAAACATTAAGCCTTGACTAATGCTGAAACAGAGCCATTTCACCACCCAAGCACATGATGGAAGCAGGGACAAAGATCCATGTGTATCATCCATCCACCAGTTTCATACCACCCTCTTTCTCCTTCATGTTCTCATCTGGATTTTTCAGAAAAGACTGAAGAATAAATGTCTACCAGAACGCCAAGCTCTCTTCCACTCCCGCCGCCCCCAAACCCTCTCCACTATTTTGTACCCCAATCATCTTCCCCTTGGTGCACCCTGCACCACAAAGGAAGTTGAAACAACAGGTATCATCTCCCATGTTGGGACAAAGCAGGCCCGGAACGGCCAAATAGGAGACTCAGAATTCCGTGGAGGCCACTCAGCAGTTGTAACGGGTAAGAAACAAAATCATTTCAAATTAACGATGGCACAAATATGGGGTACAAGTGTCAAAGTGATCGCTTGTCATTTAGAACAGAATGAGTGCTGTGCACGAGCGTTGTGCACGGTCGCGTAGGTGCCACAACTAAATCACTGAAACTTTCTCAAACTACTGGTGGTAGGAAGATACCAGGTGGGCCTGGAGAAGCTCAGCCTGCTTAAACAGTTCAAAATAATATTGGTTATTTATTTTTCTTCTTAAAATGTCAGTAATACATTTATTAGGATAAGAAGACTTAAACGATGGCATCATTTATCAAGGTTGCACCAGAACAAAGAAAATGGGCCAGTCTTGCGCATATAACTCCAGACCTGAAAATTAGCCCTTCTCTGTGCCTGGTACAAGGTACAGCATGTCTGCAGGATCTCCGCTATCAAATCAACAGTATGCATGACTGCTCTCAAATCAATCCAGAAATTCTTGCCTTCCCCACCCCTGCTCTTAATCACAATCAAAATAAAGTAAATATGTTCGATTTGCAGCTTAAATCAAATGGACCAGTCTGTTACAGATTCATACACAGTATAAAACTAGCGCTCCTTGATATCAAAATCTCTTGATATCAAGCAGGCGACCTTTGACTATATTATTACACCCCTTCTAAACAAAGCATTCATTCCAAAATAAGCTGGAACCTTCAAATATCTCCTCATTGTGATGAAAGGTCCAATCACTAGTTATATAACTGCCTAAAGACCAACTAAAAAACTGTGCACATTTTATTGATGATTATAAAACTACTATCAGTTGATTATACTGATTACCACTGCTTAGTTATCACTGTAGATCTTAATGTGTACATAGAGTAAAGTCGTACGTAGGATTATCTATTTGAAATATTTGACCCATCACAGCAAATAAAATGGCCATAACCTCAAAACCAAGACTATGAGGGCGCCGATTCAAACACAACCTCAACACGTCTACGGGTCCTTGAGCAAGGCCCTTAACCCCCCAGCTCCCTGGATACTGCTACAGGTGGCTGCGCTTCACGGAATTCATTCTCCACAAAGAGAAAGTTGAGGGAGGCATAAAGACAATTTCCCCACGGGGATCAATAAAGTATCAATTATTTTTATGATTATATTATTATTATTATTATTATTATTATGTTGGTCTTAATCATTAGTATGGCTCTTACAATTGTTCTGGGTTTGGCTCTGTGCGACCACACTGGCATTTTGTTTTACATCTCCAGTTAACTTTTGACGTGTCTGGTTACCCAGAACACAGACTATTTTGTATTCGTCATCTTAAGTCCTTTAAAACTGCTTCATGTGTGCATATGTGCTCTGCAAATAAGCTTGACTTGCCAGCTGTTTACTCGCTCCAATTCCATGGTGCCTGTGCCACACAGCCTGCTGTAAAGGTACAAGGCTCATCAGTCACCCCACCTGAGCGGCCATCGGCCGATTGCCCTAAACGCCTCTGTAGGGCCATCCTATGACTCCGCCACTTTTATACAATGATGTACTGCAGCTTAAACCACTCACCCGGGCAACCATTCCCATCGGTCAGCGTGCAAAAAGCACTCTGAGGAAAAAACCCAGTGTCCCAGGTCCAGCGCTTACCGTCCTGTGAGTCTCTCCTTTGGCGTTCAGATAGGCTTTTATGGCGGCGAGGCCAGCATACTCCCCCTGCGCGCCGCTAGACAGGAAACGCAGGACAAGTCTACTCAGGCTCTGCTATGAAAGCCACGGGAAGCACAACACAGTCATCCACTGCATAAAAAACAGCCTTGGGGGAGACACACAATGCAGTGTTGCCAGGCGTTTGGCTTATAAACATACCAGATTTACTACACCTGGTGTTTCATCTTAATACCCTTAGGTAGCTTACTACATGTGAACTAGAAGGTTGTCACAATCTCGAGGCTGTGACCGGGTCAGCTTTAGTTGGTACCATTGTGTCCAAATGATTGTATTAAAAACAGTTGATCAATTGAAATAAATTAGAAATAATTTATGGCTCTACGACTCTAGAAAATGGTGATTAAGGGGTATACAAATTCAGATTCCTAAACATGTTTCAAATCACCAATCACATCATACGCTGAATGTGTATGATAAGGCTGTTTGCAAGGAAACAAGGCATATACTGATGAACATCAAAAAAAAACCCACACTTGAAGACAACGCCATACAGCAGTTTCTGTGTACCTATTATGCACTGGAGTTAAACATTAACTTTGCTCGTCTGATCAAGAGTACAGTGAGACAATCCGCGAGTCTATTACCATACAAGAAAATGTACTATTAGTTGGGGGCAAAGTCAATAGCGATCAACAGATAATGGTTTTAGATCCGTCTCTGGCAGTTTATCTTTTAGCCATTAAAATAAAGGTCATTCGTAGCTGATTAGCCAGAGTTGCACATGTTTAGCTAGTCAGTCGCTAAACACCTTTTATTCCAAATTAGACTTATTAATCCTAAGAATGCGTGCATTGATAATTAATATCCTAACGCAAAGGCACCATTATATTAAATAGCTACATTAAATATAATATAGAAAGGTTCTAATGTTGAACTTTGATGCACATGAATACCAGATACTTTTGTCTCATGAGATTAACATGAGTCATGAGTGTATCTTCTACCTGTTGGGCTGGAAAGAGATCTTGTCATATCCAGTGATTTCACACAAATCCTTCTCCAGCTGCCTGAAGAGCTGTTGGTAGCCCTCTGCTTGGTCCAGGGGCACAAAGGGGTGAATGTTTGCAAACTCCTTCCATGTGATTGGCTGAGAAGAAAGCAGAGTCAACCAAAGGATGGGAACGGCAGGAAGCACACAGACCTCTCACGCCCTAAAGCAGGATTATGAAAGAACAAACAATGGAATTTCAGGGATTCAAATAACACATGACACCAGGTAAACACCAGAACAATCTGTAAAGAGGAACTCACCATGAGCTCAGATGAGCTGTTCAGCTTCATTGTGCAGGAGCCCTAGTATGAACAAAGAAACCATAATCATTCAAATAGACTTGCTTATTAACATTTGCAAAGATCGATCTCACATTATACGATGTATTCCCATCTCAAATGAAGGGGAGGAATACAGAACAACCTTTCAGTATTTGTATTTAGCAGAAAACTCACCAAGGGTATCATGCTGTGAACCAAGGAAAGGTCTTTGTTTTCTAGGCGCTTCATGTAACGAATGAGGTTTGTTTCTGAGTGGTAACTGCAAAATGGAGGACCGAGGATTAGACAGGAGGTACACCAAAGATCCATGCAGGCATACTGGTATCAATACCCCGGCATCCAGATTTTAGAGGCCAGAATTTTTTCAGAAAAGCCTATCAAAGGAAACCAAAGTATAGCTACAGGAGACAGAATTTGCTAATGTCTAAATGTTTAGCTCACCTGTTAAACACTGTGTGTGAGAGAAACTTGCTGGTCCTTTTAAATGGGGTTCCCAGGATCCCTTTATTCCGGTCACTCATTTTCTCAGCAATAAGCTCCTACAATACAATTTATTTTGTACACTGCCTTTTGCACTTTTGAAGAGTCACCCTTCAGCATTTGACAAGTGTGTGTGTGACCATCCATTAATATGTTATTTATGCAAAGTCTGCATTTAAACCAAGTAACTTCTGTAACTGTGGACAATGAAATAACTACATAAGCACACTTACAGCAGAGGATTCACATCCAAATACCCAAAGCAGATCGTCCAAGTCTCTCTCAGTCACTGTTTCATCTAGAGACACCCCCAGCTGGAGAAGTGGAAACATACAAGTCAGTCTTATCACCCAGAAGCTTTCCTAACCTGCCTTTTCTCCAAAAATCAAATGTGAACAAATACATTTTCCCATCCAACCACAGCAGGGCTCAAGGGCAACACTTTCAGTTTTTTGGAATCAGACATTGCTTAGGCGAATGCATGATCCAGTTTAGCAAATTAGCATCTTAGTAATAAAATGCTGCATTGTGCACCATTTAATGTCCTGCAAAACAGAATCTGCTAAGATATTCTGTTAATAGCTGGATTATAGTTTAAATGTTTGTAAAGGGCTTGTGGTTATTTTTTTTATTTTTACATACTGATCAAATAAACAGTGGTACCTTGGAACACAAACTTAATTCATTACAGAAGGCTTTTTGAGTTGCTATTTGGTTGAGGTCCAAGTTGAATTTCCTCATAAGAAATAATGTAAATGAACTTAAATCCATTTCAGACCCACAAATGATGGCCAAATTAAACTTAACTACCTACCTTTCTTGTGATAGAGCATTAAAAATCAGTATTTACCAATAAATAAGTGACAATCCCACATTCCGAAGCGACGGCACCACCAAGTCTCACTGTAATTTCCTTTTAACGTCTACAGTTACTCTCACTGCTTTTCTCTTTGGTTTGCGGCTATCACTGCTCACTTTCTTAGGGGCCATGATTACTGTATCACTAAATGTATAGATTTTTCTTGTGCTTTATCTACTGTACAAGGTTTAATAGGTCTGTTTTGTTTTGGGTTTTTGATTGAGACTAGATTTTTCTGTACCAACCCATTAGAGGTCTGAATTGGTAGAGCTGAATGTGTCTTGACCTATACAAGTTTTAGCAGGAATGATTGAGTTCCAAGAGGTGCAAGTAGATTCAACAGACCCACTTGATGTTGGAGTTGGTTGAGTTAAGAGGCCTTCAAGTTAAGGTTCTACTGTACGTTAAACAGCAAATTTTAAAAGTGCCTTTATTTGGATAGAGGTGTTGGGAAAAAAAAAAATACTAAATACATGGCTATGTAAAGACTAACTTGTGTCAACGTTTCGGGTGAACTCGACTGTCATTTGACCCAAAGGATTGGTCCACATACTGATATCATTCCACAGAGTGAGGTCAGCGATTGCTTGGATATGGTCCGCAGGGCAAGTTTAGACCTACCACTCCTTCGCTATAAACGCGCAAGTTGATTTGCCTTTGAACAGCTCTCTCCAAGATGTCCTTGGCAGCCACACTGCAGTGGATCTTCAGGGTGTCAAAAAACATCTCATGTTGGAGCTTGTGGCCTGCTCTCTTCAAGCCTACCAGCCAGGAGACACAAACACCGAACTCCTAGTCTCAACCGTGTTTTGCCTGGCCTGTTTCAGAGGCATACTGGTATCAATACCCCGGCATTGCCTTGACTCATTAAAATCTGCACCAGTTACAACCCAAACACCCCATGCTCCTATTCACCTGTAATGTTCACTAACATTCGACGTCACATTACACATGGATTCCAACAAGGCAAGGCAGGGCAAGGTGGACATACCCTCTGCGAGAATCAGGGCAGCGCCGTGTGTCCTCTGAGCAATGTGCTTCAAGCCTTGAGGTCCGTGGTAAACAGCAAACATGGCGGCCATGTTGGCTAAGAGAGCCTGAAAACAAAGCCACAGTGTGTGGACAGGATGCATACAACTGAAAAATGCGAAGGTATAGAAAAAGTGACAGCCCAAAATGAGAAAAACTGTCAAGCAAGATGCTAAAACATTGAGGACAGCATCTGAAATTATTTATTAAACCCATGAAGCTGAGAACAGCTTCCAAATATACTGTGGCCCGAGAATACCCCAGTGCTTCCGGTGGGAGCTAGTCTGGCCTGCCCAATCTCCATCAAGGCAGCTTACCTGAGCAGTGCAAATGTTACTTGTGGCCTTGTCCCTGCGGATGTGTTGCTCCCTGGTCTGAAGAGCAAGTCTGTATACCTCCTTACCAGCTGCATCTCTGTGGTTAGAGGGGGTTTCCAATGAGAGCAATGATTAGCAAAAACAACCACTGCCACGACACCTCGCTACTTCTCTACACTGCTCAACATAAAATGATGGAATAAACAGAGTTTGATAATTACCAAATCCTATTGTTCACCATTTCAGTTAAATGCTCTGCAAATCCCTTTTGTATGAGATTTCAGATGCCATGATGGTAATACAAATAACACAGGGGAAAATATGCTATTCATACACTTGGTGGGACAGCTGCCTGTAAATTT
The DNA here is from genome assembly GCA_019775955.2 of Pollimyrus isidori. Taxonomy (NCBI): domain Eukaryota; kingdom Metazoa; phylum Chordata; class Actinopteri; order Osteoglossiformes; family Mormyridae; genus Pollimyrus; species Pollimyrus isidori. Next base: position 32,613,467 of record JABFDZ020000044.1, on the reverse strand, counting down.
TTCCCAAAGTTTACATGCTCATCTGATTATATAGTACCAATGCAATATTACAAGACTGTAGGACTGTTGTGTTTAATATTAAATCAGACCAACTTTCTTCCTAACCAGAGAAAGACTGCACTTGTATCAGATACCATTTTAACCCCTTACTGCAACTTTAAATCTCACAACATTTTATAAAGGATCTGGCCTTTTGAAGAAAAGTATCCTTTAAGATTCAGGCTAATCAAGTAATGCAATCCCTTAACCTAGGTTCATTTCAGAAACAATGTGCGTGCCCAGCCCCTCAAAAAGGAGGGAACGTGAAGGCACACCCAAGCAGATGGTGACGAAGTGGATAATGACTCCATGCCAAGGAAGTATGGAGAAGGAGCTCACCGTGTAACCCCCACCATCCGCCCGGGGATCATGCGCACCAGGCTCTCCCTCACCGCGAAGAAGGCGGCGTGAGGGCCTCCGTAGCAGAGGGGCACACCGAACCGCTGGGAGCTGCCCAGGGCGATGTCCACCCCGAACTCGCCGGGTGGGCGCAGGACACACAGGGCCAGCAGGTCGGTGGCACAGCAGGCCAGTGCCTGGGGTGGAGAGAGGGAAACCATCAGCTGCCAACTAATGTAACATTCTGAACACAGAATAAAATGGACGCAATCGGGGCTGATGGTGACTCAACTGGGCGGAGTTTTGCTTGTGTGTGAACCAAGAGCTTGAGAGAATCCCAAGGTGACCATGCAAGGAAAGGCATCATAATCCATTTCCATAAACTGCCCCGCCCCCAATGAAAAAACAGAGTAAACTGAAGGTCACTGAATGATGTTACCATTTCCAGCAGGACAAAGCTTCCCACCATAAAATTTGGACCCTGTGATTTGTGAACAGGGCACAAGGCCACAGAATCACAGGCGAGACGCCAGGGCCAGCCCCTAGCCCATTACGGCCACCTCTGCTCCCTCATTGTCAGCTGCCAGACGTCACTCCTGTGGTGCAGGGTTAATGACCGGCCCAGCTGGCCCAATGCTGGGAGGCCAGGACCCCAACAAGCCCTCTATGTCACTAATAAAAGACCTGTCCCTGTAAAGATCAAGCCATGTAAGGAAACACAAATATCCAACCTTAACAGTGCCTAACACTTCTCTGTACCCTGTGACGAAGTAATGAATTACAAGTCAGCCGGCATCAAAAGACTGCCTCTTGCATACCATTGTCCCACCACTACTCCACTAAAACCAATATTAAAGGCCAAACTTTGGGAGCAAGATTTAGTATGAGGAGCTTGCAGCTCCTGCAAGAATAAGAAAAGTCAAATGATTCAAGTCAGCAAATGCACTCTGCTTGAAGATGTGAATTTATATCATAGGATGTGTTCCTCCATCCTACCCTTAACATCTCCAGATATGCGTACTTTCTCCAAGAGCAACGAACCAGTGAAATAAGTTTAATTAGTAAGCAAAGAAGCCAAGAAAAAAAAAAAAAAAAAAAAAGACCTTGCCATTTACCTTAAGTTGTATTCCATCCCAAAATTCAAACTCCTCTACGTCAATAATGACAGCATTCACCAGGAAGACAAATGGATAGAAAGCGAACAACTTGAGCCAAACACTCAGCACAGGAGGACCTGCTCCATAATTCTTACCCCAGCTTTGTGGGCCTGGTCAACCAGTCCCGTGAAGTCCTCCACGCGGCCTTCTGTGTCGGGGTACTGGAAGAGCACGCCGCTTACGTCCCTCCCGCTGAAGTCCATCTCATGAGGCATCTTCAGCACAGTCTTCACTCCAATGTAGCTGCCATTGTCAGGAAGAAGTGTTGTCAGTACGAGACCACAATGCCTGGGTCTGTCAAAATCATCAGCCCCCGAACATTAAGTTTAGGGTCCAGCATGTGTGGGACCCACACTGTTTGGCCAGAGAAACAAAAGCAGGCACACAATTATCATCATGTGCCGATTAACAATCTGGCATTTTCAGCCACCCCACCAATTCTGCCAATTACACAGTGTAATCACTTGAAAGTCTATGAGCTAAATGAGAACAGGATCACTGTCACAGGCCTGTTAGTGTCCAAAAGACAACTGATTAGAATTGATATCATAATGAGGCTGGGTTACAAAGAAGGAACATCCACAGGGCAAAGAGCGAATCCTTAAACTTTAGCATATTAGTGCTGCCTTCTACAATTCACTTCAAGCAGGTTTATTGTTATTTCAGACATACATACTGTACAGCACACAGTGAAATGAAACGCTGCTTCACCAGGATCACGGTGCAAGAAAAAGAAAAATATAAATACCACAAGCGTACACAAGTGCAGGCATTTAGAACTATACAGAATGCAATTTCTGCAATAAATCCACAAATCTTACTTGGCTCTGGTCTGCACCACAGCAATAGTTTGAGGATGGCAACGAGGGTCAATGTAAAATGTTCTTCTTTTATTCTGCCTGGGGAAATAATGACAAAAATTCAGAATTTCAGTATTTGCAAGACCACACGTCACTTTGAGTGAACTTCACCGCACTCTGGAAGCAATGTCACTGTCACTATTCACCTGTGGCAGAGCTGCATGGCTTCTGCCGCCGCAGTGCCTTCATCCAAGAGTGAGGCGTTAGCCACTGCCATGCCAGTGAGGTCACAAACCATCGTCTGATAGTTCAGCAGACTCTCCAGGCGCCCTTGGGCCACCTCTGGCTGGTACGGGGTATACTGGGTCACCCTGGGTGGGAATTTACAAATAATGGTAGAGATACAACTATGTCATACAGTCCAAAATGACAAAACCAACTTTTCCACAAGTTAAAACCTTGAGGGACAGCCTGAGTGGAAAGTAGATACCCTGACAAAAAATAGGGGAACACAGTAAACCCCCAACACCCTCCCCATTCGCCACAAGAATCCCACGGATTCCAAAGGAGAGCAGAAAGTTCAAGAGGGAAGGTGGGGAATTTTGTCGTGACTGATAATTAAGGTCACACCATGGAATGCTTCAGCCAATTGAACGACAGTGGTACTTACTAAGACATGTCATGGGACCACGTTTGAATAAGATTTTGAGCTCACAAGACTGTGTAAGCTTCCAGTTAAAGATTTTCTAGTTACAGAGTCAAAATTTCCACATTTTCCTCGTGATATTCTGATGCCCTACAAATAAGTTAGTTCATTATTAAAAAGTGTTATTTCTTAAGTTAATTTAAAAATAAACTCAATAACTGGATTGACTTATTTGTGCCATATCTGAACAGCAATAGCCGTTATCTTCTGTGAGACAAGGTTTGTTGAAACTCACTGACATGTCGGAGTTGGGAAATGACTCACCATCCGGAGTTCTCCAGTAAGTTTCTCTGTATGGCCGGAGGCACAGAACAATTATAATAACCCATCCCAATGTAGGAACGCCAAAGCTTGTTTTTGCTTGAGATTTCTTGTAGAGATTCCAGAATTTCATTCTCACCTGCAAAATAGGCTTACATAAATGACAACACCTACCTGAGTCAACATTGATCTCCACTTAAGAGTCAAAACTTAAAATAAGAAAGTACAAAAGACTACTGAATTACATCATACTTAACAAGACATAACAAAATAACAAGTCTAACAGCATAGTGGTAATAATTAATACCTGTCATTATATACTGGAACCGTACATTAATCCGGTACTGAACAATTTCAATTAACACACCAGCAGCAGTTTTTGATGAAATCTAATAATCATCTAAAACCACAAAAACGGCATTACACAAATCAAAATGACCAGACAGAAGCTTTTGGTGATATTACAAGAAGCCCAATTCTCTGGGGAAAAAAGAAGACCACAGTGTCTTGAAAAGTTGATGGCAAAACAAAACGCCAGAAATGGTGGATAGATTCAAGCATTACAACAATGGACGTGCCATTGGGAACCCTGAAGGCCTGACAGAAAGCAGGACATTCAGGGGATTGCTATCCATATGGTTCCCAACTGGACAGCAACCAATATCCACTTGCTATTACTCCTGCTACTACTACCACCATAACCATAGAAGCAGAAGTATTTATGGAGGCTGTAGATTGCAATCCATTGGAGTATCTGCAAGCTTACTCTCATCCCTACAGACTTGAGGATGGGGCAAATGCAAAGCTGAGAGAAGTGTGGCAAACCAAAACTGCAACAGTATCATCGAGTCTGGTGACTGCTCCACTGCCCTATTTATGATAGCATGGCTTAAAAGCACCTGGGTTGCAGTAACAGGCATTAGGCTTTTTATCCCATTCTGCATTACAGCCGAGGCAGAAAAAATAAGGCTAAGTTCAGAACAAAAATCACATTAAACAGCAATCCAACAGCTCCACTCATTCACCTAGACCGGGGGTAGGCAAAATCACAACCCTCGGGCCGCATATGGTTCTCTAGCCATCTGCTTGTGGCTACAAAGCAGACTGTCATGCATATAACAGTACACACTACATTGACGGTCAAGTAGTATGCGTCCAACTAAATTCAGTAGGTATTACACACTGAGACCATCGCAGAGACTACAAGGCACCTGAAAAAAAGCCAAGAGCTTTCAAGAACAATCACATATTGATTATTGATGGCTTCCCATGTCCATCTTGATATCCTAACTTGGTTGGATACTGAGATGAATGGACAGAGGAATATGATCAGATTCCCAAGTGCTGATAACAGCAGGAGTAAAAGAAAAAGAAAAAAAAATAATAAAAAAAGAGAGAATGTTGTGCCGATATTTTGTACGCTGAAACACCAGTCACCTAATACATATTTTATGTTTTCAGCTGTGATGTTGTATGTTATCCGTTTCATGTAATGTTTGTGCCTGTACATCTTCAGATAGCTTCTTGATGCGTGGACTGTTTAAAAATGCTTTGATTTAAGCAAGTTCACAAGGCTTAATTTTACAGGCAGCTTCCAAGTTCAGCACAGTTGCTGCCAGTTTTGTGGCGTCTCAGCAGATTATAAAACACCCTATACAAGTTTAAAGTGCTTCACCAATGCTGAATATGTTAGGTGTTTTATCAAAGAAACAGAGCACCTGTTGACTGATTTAAAGAAAAAAAAAAAAAACAATAATTAAAATTAGTTGGATGCCATTTTCATTATAAAGACCAGGCCGCACTGAGAAACGCTTGTCGGTGTCGAAATTTTTTGCTAGATTTTAGTTCACATGAAAACAAAATTTAAGTGAAATTCTGGGGCTTCAATAGTTTTCATACATTATATTTTATCTCCGTGGCTCCTGCTCTCAAATGGGTTGCTAACCCCTGACCTAGACCATGGGAATGTGTGGGTCACTGGGGTCACTACCAACTGATGCAGCTCTTTGGCGCAAGTGCAGCTCATTTGCTGTGATCCAGAAATTCCTCTACAGCACAGAGTGATTGGGCAGGTCCTTTGTTTGAGGAGGACAGATTGAGGCTGAATGGGCAAAAGCCATAGTGTCCACTAGCCTGGCTGTTACAATAACACCACCCAGCAAAAACAGAAAGAAGGAGAAGGGGGGGGGGGGGGGGTGTGGAAGAGGAATGCGGGGAGACATTATACCACTATGTTATACCAGTCATATTAAGCCCCTTTAGGACAACTGGTAACTTAAGAGAAACTGGTACTTGTTCGTTAAATCTATTTAGCAGATGCTCTAATCCAAAGTGATATACATCTGGGAAAGCAGTAATCTGGGGTTAACAGTCGAATGGGGAAATTTTCTAAAATTCCTGAGATTATAAATGTGTGTGTCAATTTCTGCATGCATGTCATGCGATGCACTGGAATCCTGTCCAGGGTTTTAACACACTTTGTGCTTTATGCTGCCTAGTATAGGCTCCAACCTCCAAAACCCTAAACAGTAGCCAGAACACAGGTGGAGGAACACTGTTCAAATTATATTTAAGAAGCATTGCACAAAGAGAAAAAAAATATTAAGGATAGTGGGGGGAAAAAAATTAAAAATCACCCATAAAAGCACAATACTTTTTGTGTACAACAGGAGGCAGTAATGTACTTCATCTTTCACATATTAAATACACACCTTAAGTTGCTTATGAATAAAGTAATAAATGATAGGCTTGACAAGTGCATGGTTTGTGGTCTCAGGAGGCGAGTAGTGGTGGAAAAACACACCCTTCCTGTGAGCAGAGTGAGCTGCATCCCTCCAAGCAGCCTGCAAATGGAGCCCATGTTCAGAGAAGCTCACCAACACCAACTCCGCTAAGAAAGTTGCTCAGTCAGGTGCAACAAACTTAAAATAATTACCCCTGAAAAAAATTCCAAAGCACTACAAAAAAGCAGAATAACAGGCTTGTTGACTTTCAGGTGTGAACCTTTTTTGGAATATAATAATTACACGAAGGTTACCATTGGGTGTAACATTACAGACCATCTCATGTTTCACATCTAGGAATGCAATCTGCTTACACTCCAAGTCACAATGCAGACCATCACGTTTTACTTCTCAGAAATGCCTTTAGAGCAGACTTTGACGTCAGGCTTTGTACCTCAGCTGGGACAGCATATTTACAGAAACAGAGTAATCTTAATGTTAGGCTTCTCATTAATAATTAATGAAAGACAGGATGGCAGTGACAACAAGGTACACCGCATGTCATTTGACGAGGGCACTTTTTTTAAGGAATTAATTTCCTTGGCAATAGATGGAATGGCACTTAGAACAACGTCAAAGGAGGTAAATAACCCTAATGGCAATCGTGGGCCGATGGAGTTCTGCTTCAGCCAAATGGGACAAAATACAGGACCTGCCCTTTATGAATATATATGTTTAACGTCGGAACCATTTGAGGTTACATTTAAATCAAGTACCAAATCTACTCAACATCATTTGATAATGAGATCCATCCAAATTGCTTCCTAATTTCAATGAGTTTTAATAGATGAATGCATTACCTATATGCAAAGCTTTTGCCTACCAAATTACAGTTTAATGCATGACTTCATAGAAACACCCCAAAAGAAATTGAGATTCATGGGAAAAACAACTGAAATACATAACTAATTTCTGTTATGGGACAAGAAGCATTTAAAAAAAACCTCGACTAAACTCTAACTCTATTTTAATACAAAGAATGAAGTAAGTCAAGCACACCACTGTGTGTAAGATACCAAGATAAAGCCAGGGTCTCCTGTCAGGACAAAGTCGTACTATCAATATTTTCAGCTGGATTTAGAATGATTTAAAAATAATGACATCAATTACCTTGTAATAAAAAAAATTCTAAATGCTAAGATTAAACCTGGTCTTACAACACAATTTAAAAAAAGCTAACCTATAGATATTCAATTTCAATAAAAGGGGAACAACAACTAGTAATAAGGAAGGTAGTGACTGATTTTTTGTTTTATTAGCATTGTCTTTTGTTCATAAATAAATAATAATCCTGCGACATTTAACTGCTATGTGGCGGCTCCAAAGCAAATGTACTAATATTCTACATTTGGTTTTATCATCGTTACAAATAAATGAGTGGATATTTCATACAACTGTGAAGCGTTATTTACCCTAGCAAAGTAAAACTAGGTCTGGTACAGTGTTTGTGGAAAAACCGTAAACCATTTTTATATTTTTTCACGTTCCAAAGGCTAGGCCACTTAAAGTTAGTCCCATCCCATCCCAAAATAAAAAGGAAGAAAGAAACCCACGTTAAATGCTATGTCCAACGCAACCGCTAGAAGAAATCAATTACATGATGACGGGAAATTGTGAATACGCTGCAATATCAGGAAGCAATCGCACAAAAACGGGAACTGCACACAGCTCAGAGCCTCTGATGTAACGACGACGATAAACCAGATTAAACTGGCCTCGCCGGAGCGCGCAAGGCTGAACTTTACACTCCACTTGCCATCCTATTAGCATCGGCTGTAGCCCCACAGGAGATTGGTGCTGCTTGTTGGGTTTCACAAAAACAACTCCAAATATGTTCAAAGGAAGACTTAACCGGATTGATCACGCCAGCAGCCATCACCATACCGCATTTGCTCACAATACGCGTGCAACCCACATTTCAGACAGTCGGCATTTGTATTATTCCCTAAAATACAGTTTAGGGATTGTATTCGCCTTCAGCATCACAGACGTGTTGAAGTAAATATAAAAGCAATTGTCTCTGATAACTACTCCAGGTATAAAGAGAAACCCGCAAAGACGTCGTCCGCCTATATGCTATAGATTATATGGTAAACTAAACATTACTTCAGCCTTAAAAGAGGGTTCCGGTAAAATGCAATGAAATGCACAGCAACTGAAGACTGGCCACAAACAGCAATCTCACTTACAGACGGGGTCATCCATTTTCAGGCTTCTTTGCAAACGAATAGAAGGAGGAAGAGTTTTTTCAATCAATTCATCAACTGTCTGAAAACAAAGCAGTCTGATGTCAGCTCCAGCACACTTCATCACGGGGTCATCAAAATGATTTTTAAGATAACTACACAATACTTTGACATTAAGCATCTTGGCTATTTCAATAATTAAAGGCGAAAACGAAATATTACTTGAAAGATTTTTACACTAGTATGTTGCAATGTCATCACAGTGAGTGGTAACACCTGCTCACAACAGCATTTGACAAGGAGCCTCTTCACTTCATAAATTATTTTCTCCTAATATTCTTACCTCAAGACCGAGAGTATCAAGCATCTCGCGCTTCTCTTTGTCACCTGGTCCAATATGCCTCTCGGAAAAATCATCATGCCGGGGCAGAATTGACTCGATCCGCCTGGAGTCAACAACGGCTGAACTTTTAAAACCCCGGACGGTCATGAAAATATTTTTATTCCTAAAAGGCTCCGCGTGCACTTTCGCCAAATAGCGGCTTTTGTAGCGCAGGTTCCTGCAAGGCACATGCGTTTTCACCGACCTGGAGATGAGACCCCAGGATTTTGCACAGCTTTGCATTTTCAGCCTTAGATGAGTGAAGTGTATGTCACGGCCACGTAAAAAAACACTCTTCTCTCACACAAACGTCCCCACTATCCCTGACACCCTACGGCGATGCTCGAAACTCTCGACAAAGACCTCTGGCAACTTCTTAAAAGTGACTCACTAATACGCCTCCTCATTACGTGGGAGCAGCCAATCAGCGAGCGAGGCCTCAATGACGCAGCGTCAAGCCCCCGGCAAACAGCTGGTTTTAACTTCCTCACGTGCCGGTGGTATATAAATACAGAAGGCGTGACTCTGCAGCAACTATCCGCTAAACTGTTTTTTCTGCCGTTATTCGGCGATGCGAGAACGTTCCTGGACGTTTTAGATAACGACTAGTTCGCCTTTATTGATTGTTCTATGTCCACCAAGACCTTGTGGCAATATAATAACAAGCGTCTAAGACTGTTTAAATAATACTCGTACCTGCGCGCCTCAGTGATCTTTCTAACGTAGACTGATAAATTCTGCGTGCGGAATCCGAAGATCTGTAAAAATCTACATAACAAAGTTAACGACACTCAGTAGGCAAGGTTGGTGCTTCACTATTTGGTGACTTGATAATATGAACCTCGACTGGCCGATGTCATATTACAAAGTTTGTTACATTTGCATTCACGGTGGCTTTGCTTTTCACTACAAAAGAAAAGAACACCCTTGTGGAGATGTGTCATATTTTACAAAAACCAGTGACGCCTAGTGGTGTATCTGAGTATGAGCCCTGTGGTACTCCATATTTTGACTAGTGACATTGACTACTATGGAGTGCAATTATTTGGCACTTTAACATAACAATAGCAATTCATAACAATTAGTCAAATAGGATTTAAACACTTCAACACCATTCCACACAACCCAACAAATAGTTATTTTGCCCACAGCTTACTTATTGGGGAGTCTACGGTTCCATCTTTTGGTTGGGATGGAAACACGGACGTTTCCAAGCATAAGTGAAATGCTTTGTTGTGCTCTTTAATTGTCATCAAATTTGTTATCGGGTTAGTGTCTGCCTGTTGATCGCTCAGCTCACACGAGCCGTGCACAATACATTGGCTATTTATTAGGAATAGGTACGTTGCGATGACAAAGAGGACTAACAAAACTATTTACTAGTTGTATGGTAAGACGAATGAAAGCACGCGAGCAACGTAAGCCAAGGTAAGCACACTGCTGCTAACAATGCACATATACACATATGAGGTGTCAGGATGTGGCCAGTAGGGGTGTTGAAATTAATCTCACAATCGATGCTTTTCGATGCAGACGTGGACGATACAGTGACAGAACATAACATGATTATAATATTCAAATCACGGTCCTCGAGGTCCGAGCACTGCTGGTTTTCCAGCCATCCTTTACCTTTCAGTCAGGTGTGAAGCCTCTGACCAATCAGAATCAGTAATTATCAAACTAACTACCTGGGAGAACTGAAAACAAGGCCTGGATTTGGAATCAAGGTCCAGATTTGAAGAACCCTGGATTATATCATAATGACATTGCTTAGTGATTTTTTGGCGGCGGCATAAAAATTCTACTTCAAAAGTAGTTCCGGTAATGACTGTGGCTAATCAGACTACAGTGCCGCTCCGTGTAGAACTAATGGTGCTTTCGATTATGGCAGTCCAAATCGGAACTTGGATGAAAACACCACGAAAGACGCCAATCACCGTCTAAAACACGTATCTTTTATAACGTTGCCGTCGGACAAAATTTTGTTGTCCGAGTTGCCCCTGTGACGTATTTTCAACATGGCGGCTTACACAGTCAACAGTAATTCTATTTTATGAATCTTTAAAAATGTTTATTTTGTTAAATGTATTAATAGTTATAAATGTAACTGCACGTGTTCGATTTAGATAATGCCATACAATGACCGTAAACATTATCCTATCATGCATTATCCTATGAGTTTTTTACATGTTAGTGTTTTTGGTTTGTTTGCCTCTCGAAAAAAGAATATCGCTATCGATGTGCTAAAATATTTTATAAAGCTTTTAATGCGGTTTGACTAGTTCGTGTTTCTTGTTTGTTTGTCTCTCTGAAAAAATAATCTCACTCCGATTCTGCTAACATGTAAAGCAACACACAGCAGCGCGTTCATGGAAGCAGCTATGTTTGTTCCGAGATGTGGGTAACTCACAGTTTCAGTTTACATTTTGATAAGCTATATTCTTTGTTTCTGTTTACAATTTGATGTAATGTCACAATTTCTGTTTACATTTTAAATAAACACTTAACTGCTTGTATTGTATTCGATAATATAATGTGACGTAATGTAGAAAAATTGATGGGATGCATCAAGATATCGAATCGCTGACATTATTCGAATCGAATCGTGAGACCAGTGAAGGTTCACACCTCTAGTGGCCAAACACAGGCGGGTGAACAAGCGGCATATCCGGAAGCCACTTCCTCGGGGAGGTGTGTTCTAGACCGCAGTGGCGATTCCCCTCGGGTCTGAATAATAAGGTACTAAGGTGAACGTGGGCGCTGCAGCAGTTCACCGCGTTGCTTTGCAATTTGTAGTCTCTTTTTGTTATATAAAAGCGAGTTGTTATAATATTTGTTACATTTAGGGCATATGTATTCACTTCTCAAACAGAAAAGGCACCATATGTAGCATCATGTAACATGACTACTTTACGTCGTCTGTCTCTCTCTCTCTCTCTCTCATGTTGCCCCTTCCCCCAGAAACTCAATCTAGGATTGTTTTTGTTTTGTTTCCTCAGTCTAGGATGAAAAGAACTGCCCTGTGACTACAGACCACTGGAGCTGGCTCTGAAACAGAAATTATACCAGTCCTCTTCCCTCCAAATAATCCTCTTAGTCTTCTCTGATTTTGGCCTTCTCAGACTTTAAAGCTGTATTATAAGCAGAGAGCATAATCTACCATTATCCAGATGGCAAAGCTGACGGTTTAGTGTGCAGAATGCATTAGGGTCCCCTTCGTTCTAGCATGTGGTGGGCCACGCTGGTTATGGTTTCCTTTCTCTGCTCCTAAACCCTGTATGTCTCGCTGTGGTAGAGGTTACAATTCTATCCTTCTCTAGTAATGCTGGAAAGGTGTCTTACTGGTACCCTATTGGTACTATACCTCTAGGACCGGTACAGGTCCTATCACTTGCTGAGGTTGCGGATTGTAGATTGAACCAAATGAACAAATGGCATAACATTTAAGATATCGTGGGACGTTACCGTCAATGTGGAGCAGTTCATTGCAGTTTAACATTTTTAAATGATAGCAGAGACCTCATAAATATGCAGACATACAGGAAGGAAATCCTTCTATCCTTTTCATATCTGATGCAAACTTGTTTTGAGAAAATAGTTTGTTGACAGCTATAGGCTTTGTGTAGCTGTTATGTGCAGGAGGGTGGTAGGTGTTATGGAGACTGTCCAGTCTTGTGCTCCTTGGGAAATCGAAAAACATTCCATTGCTGTGACACATGCTCTTCAGTTAGCAGTGTGGGAGTTGAGGACCTGTGCAGTAATGTAAACAACATAGAAATAAAATTATGGGAAAACATGGCAAGTACTGACAAACAGGGTTGTCAATCCTCTGAGCATAATCTGTTTTCAAGGACTAGGAAACGGGGAAAGTTTTGCTTGTGGATGACAGAGAAATCACCTGTTTTGACAGTGTAATCATCTGACTGGGCGTTTTTAGCCAGAAGATAAGTGGAAAGAGATTGAAGGAAAATGTCTGAAAGCAATGACAGCATCTATGATCACACTGGTCTCTTATGTGATGGCATGTCCTGGTCAGAGATCCAGAGTTTGGATCCTGCATCAAGTCGCATCTTCTTGGGTCTGGGGAGGCATCTGATGCTACTTTATCTTCATACTTGTTCCACACACATTTCAGCAGTTAATATCGCTGCTGTGGCTGTTTAGACACCTACTATATTTCACAACTCCTGAAATGTGAGAGGTGCATTGGTTTCCTCAGGTAGAAACTAAAGGCTAAGTTTACTACCAAATTGAGTATATTGAGTGACGGAAGTAAGGAATTGTTGGAAAAATAGAAATAAATAAAGAATATTAAAGCACGTGGGACAAAACAGGTTGGATCTGTATGAAGTTCCAAAAATGTAACATTGAGGAAACAACTAAATCTTATTTTAGGTTGCTCAAGGGCTGCTTAAAACATGATTCCTACACTTGATCCTTGATAAAAATGTACTACGGCTTAAAATAAACAATTCGGCCGTATGGCATGACAACATTTGTGTAAACAAAATAGCATGTTAAGAATCCCTTTAAGACTTCAACGGGATTTCAGTAAACTTTCCCTGTCGGCTCCAGCTTAATGGCACAATAATCTAAAATGGTCAATAAAGGATATATCTCAAGTAACAAGAGCAGCTTAATCCAAAGCTCCACTTGGCAAAATAAAAGTGTTAGCATAATAAAGCACCCAAGCTAACACTGCTTACTAAACTGCCGGACACGACAGGGGTTAAAAAAAAAGATTTGAACAGGAGAACAGAAATAAATCTGATTGGCATTGTTCATATATGAATGAAGAATAGATACTGTAGCAGCATACTACCGCTGAGACAGACAGCTGTTGTAAGTATAGTTAGGAAATAGAGACAAAAAGAAACCTCTGGGGGTCCAAGGTCAAATCGATGCCCAGCGCCCCCAGTCATGCTAACATTATAGGAAAAGAAAGATGTAAACTGTGGTTATTCACAAAGCCAAAGTCTATCGACGAGTCTGTTCTCCATGCCTGGCCTGTGTAGGGTGGCAGATTGAAGGCTGCACCCACGATGTAACAGTTCGTAAGTCACATTCACAATGTCACCCTTCCATGGAACTGAACCAGGACTCCAGCTCAGATGGTGCCCCCCGCAGGCACCATGCGGACATGTGAGAAGGAAGACAGAGGGCAAGAGGGGCTCATAACATGCATGGGCATATTAATGGACAAGCAAAGAAGATACAAATGGCATAAACAGCAGCACCAGGAGCCATAGTTACAGTGTGTTGTGCAAAGTTGCAAGTAGGATGAAGTAAACTATTAGGTCTTTAGGTCTTCAGTCAAGATATAAAGTCTGAGACAGATTCAGCATCCTGAAACCCGAATCCGTGATCTGAGTGGATGATGCAGCTTGTAAACATGAATTAATTCTATTAGGTAGGCAGGTGCTAGACCTTCAAGTGCCTTATATGTAAATAGGAGAACTTTGAAGTCATTCTGGAACCTAACGGCAAGCCAGCACAGGTTACTAATATGTGTTTGAACTTCCTGCTCCCGGTGACAGTTTGCGCTGCAGCGTTTTGAATACGCTGCCATGTGTTTAACGTGCAGTCTGCGCTCACAAATAACAGGATTACAGTAGTTTAACCTGGTGTATACAAAAGCATATATCAATTTCTCAGTGTCATGAAAAGTAAGGAATCATTGTAGATCAGGAATGTTTCATACTTGTAGGAAGCACACCATCGATACTGCATCCACACACAATTTGAATGAGAGGCTTGTATCTAAGATGACGCGTAGGTTACGGCTGAGCTGCTGAGGGAAAGGTTCAACCCCTTGGAGTGTAATACAGAGATTATAGCATTCTTACCTGCAGACTTGCCACCAAACAACATAACCTTGGTTTTCTGGGCCATTTAGCAATAATAAGTTTTAGGTCATCCAGATCTTTACACCGTTACATCAATTACCTAAATTGACAGCAGATGTGTTGTCATTAAACATACCTGAAATGTATATAGGAGTGATAATTAACATTATGTTTTTCATTATGTTACCCAATGGCAGCATAATAATATAATAAAGTAATAAAGAAAATAATAAAGTAAAATAAAATAATAAAACACCAAGAATTGATCCCTGGGATACTCCATATTTGACTGGTGACATTGACTATAGAGTGCAATTAATTGGCACTTGAACATATTGATAATGATTAGTCAGATAGGATTTAAACCATTATAACACCATTCCACACAACATTATTCGACATTAATTTGACAGGAATTTAACCAGTATGTCGTGTGTCTCCAAGTATGGCTGAAGCTAATTGAACAGCAACTATTTTCTCCAAAACTTTGGACAAAAATGGCATATTAGAGACTGTAATTATATAGGTCCATAATTGCTGAGCTCCTGTGGATCCAAACTTGGTTTCTTCAGTCGTCTGATTACTGTTACTTTAAATTGGTCAGGCACACTGCCCGAGGACAGGGACACATTCACTATGGCAGTTAGAGGTCTTGCCAGATCTCCCAGGGATTCTGTAGATGTTGAGTGGGGATTGGGTCCAGTGGATGTTACGTGCCGCGTCGTCCTTCCTGTTTCAGCCCTTTGTGTGCCACGCCCACCTCGTTACCTCACGTGCTTTCCTGATTGTGCTCACCTGTGGGGCGTTGCCGCACGCCTGTCT
>JABFDZ020000044.1:32541743-32563727 GCA_019775955.2 Pollimyrus isidori | reverse complement strand
GGCACACAGGCTTAGCCCACTGAGCCACACACTTTTATAAGTACAATTTGACTGTATTATATGTGTCCCCTTCAAAAAATTGCTCATGAGAAATTTTATATTTATTGTCCCCCCCTACTGTTAAATGAGATTTACGCCCATGCTCACAGAGTGCCCACCCCCGAACAATTTTTTTTGTTTAATACCTTTTTGGTCAGTGCATAATCCATATATGTTATTTTATAGTTGTGTTGTCATTATAATTATTCCAAAATGTAGACAATGGTACAAATAAACATTTCTATGGGTAGGTGTGTCAAACTTTTGACTGGTCAGTGTAAGCCTGTACCTTCCTGCCACCCTTACTAATTTGCTTTGGCAAGTTTTCTTAGCTAAGTAGAAAGACTTCATCTTGAAACATAAAGGCTTGCTTTCAGTATTCTACATTTTCTTAATTGGCCATATTCACATCAGGCTTGTTTTTAATTCCAGTCCCCATAATATCAGTAGTTACCCAGATTCTTCTTATGCTTGAAATAACTCATTGCTTGCAGAATGAAAGCAATCATTTATCTTTAATAGGAAATCTAAGGAACTGGCGTTTCATTCTTTCCCCCAACTCTGTGGGTGCATCCGAAATCGCATCCTTACACAATATGTTCTGAATTTCATTAGAAGCCTACTACTGGACCATTGATGTAGTGCATACTGTATGCATACATGAGAACAGTATGCAGGCACTGGGACAAACTGCGGTCACCAGCTTGCATACTTCTGGATTTAGATGTTACATAACCAAAAACAATCATATTTGACTCAATTCTTTTAACTGGGTATTATTTGCTACTTCCACATGTACAGATATGGCCCTTTCACCACCATTCTGACAAAAATCACAATCACTGCTCCAGCAGGCCTTGTGGGATGGCTTAGCATACATCAGTTGCACACTTTCATACAATGTAGTATGTCACCTGCACATTATTCACTTACTGTCTCATCCATACTGAGGATTAGGACATACTCTTCACTTTGCATACTACCTTTCACCTACTATATATCAAACAAAGCAAAGCAGCACTACCATATTTAGTGACGAAAAGGAGGATGGGTCCGGGGATCAGAATGTTAATGAGTTTTAAGCACCCTGTGAAATGAAAATTTATGGACCTATAATAACCTAACCCCAAGGCCCTTTACATGTGCATGTTGTGATACATCACAACATCATTAAGACAGAATAATATAAACATAATAAGTACTGTATGCAAGCACAATACAAGTATGTGGTTTCGGATGCACCCTTGTGTGTTTGTGGAGTTTGCAGGTCTCCATTTCCACCGGTCGTCCAAAAACATCGCTAGGTGAACTAAGGTCTTTAATTGTTCTTAGTGCAATATTGTGTGTGTGATGAACTGGCACCCTGTCCAGGATGTCCCCTTTCCTGTTTTACCTGGAATAGGTCCCAGGATCACTGTGACTAGGTGCAGTATGGAATATGAATGGTTTGGAAACTCAGAATTACATGATGAATATGTGTACTCGTTTCAGTTCTGGTTTTCTGTTGTCAGATTGCCTGTGCATATTTCATTTTGTTTCCGTTGATTTTAAATTGTTGGTGACAATTAATTCGACCACCATAACACAGTTGTTAAAAAAAGGCATCCTTACCGCAGAAGCAATCGCACTGTGAGATAAAACGGGGTGAAGCTCCAGAGCAGTTACAGTGGTTGAGTCGTTTCAAGCAACGGCTCAAACGGGGCTAGCATCTTCACGACACTGTATTCTCATCTTTTACGACAAATTTTCCATTTCATATTTACCACCGCCAAGCCGCTCGGAGGTTCAAACGTCAGAGACAAGATGAGGAAATGAGGAGCAGCAACAAAATAACAAAATCCTCTCGCTGTTTTTACCGCACTCTGTAGCAGGGTATGACATGTCAGTAGGAAGTTTCAAAAGTATAAGCTCCCTGAGCATTGGCCTCCTTCAGGCTGCGTGTGTTATTTTTCTTTGACATGCCAGTGGACAAGAGAGCGCCCCCTGGAGAGATCGTGTCATTCCTCCTATGTGGAGGGAGCAGGAGAGGCTCTCATCACAAACTCCCCCGCAAAGCCAAATCTGCAGCGGCAGAGCTTGTCTCTCTCAGTTACCTGCAAGGTCTCCTCTCTAAAAGTCCTGAGCAGTGTTGAACAACAGGGAGGAGGAGGTTGGAGAAAAATAAATCTACCTGGGCCGCTGAGACATCGTAAAGTAAAGACATGCCCTTCCCCAGATAAATATTCTCTTGCTGATCATTCTTGTACATGACAGTTGTTTTTTAATACAAGATCTTTAAGGAGTCTTTCGTTTTCAAGGTGTTATATAAACACCGGTCATCCCGATGTGGCTATAAGGCTTAACAATTTGGAGGCCTGTATCTGACTTCTGCTGCAGTCCACTGACTTGCATACTTTTTGGGTAAGTAGAGCTGACTAGAGTTGATGCCATCTTGTCATTTTGTAGGAAGGGTTCAATAAGGAAGAGCTGCACATCAAATCTAATTGTACTGTGTATAGTAAAAATAAAGGAATTTAAAATGTATCTCATACATGTTACAGAAGTGAATGTATTCAGCTGTCATTGCATATCCACCCATCCAGTTTCTGTAACCACATTTAGGATTGTGAGGGGTCTGGAGCTTATGGGCACAAGGCAGGGCATAACCCAGGATGGGACACCAATCAATGGCAGGGACACTCACACACCATTCATGCACACCTATGGGCAATTTTGGCAACTCCAATTAACCTCAGCATGTTGTTGGATTGCAGAAGGGGGATTTGAGTTCCCAGAGGAAATCCCATAATAACACAGGGAGGACATACAGAGCCATAACAGTGGCTTGAACCCTGGTCCCAGAGGTATGAAGAAATTGTGATAACTGTCACACCACTGTGCCACCCCACCACTGTATACACCAGATGATTGAGAATAGTCTCAATAGTACTGGACACAGTGAATTTGAATTCGAAATCCGTTAGAGGTATAGGACTGTGGAGTCAGAAAGGGACCTTGTTTCTAAGTGCTATTACCATTTATCAAACCCAGGAAATTCTCAGAGGATTCTCTTGTTTTTTAGCTGTAAGACGTGGTAAAGGCAGTGAAGATATTCACATTCATGCACATTTTAGCTGAAACATCTGGCAGTTTCAAAAGCGTTTAAAAACTCAAAAGCTAATATGCATTTATCTTGTGCCACCTGGAACAAAATATGTTAAATTTTGTTTATGAATGGATTCCTTTGAAGAGCTGGTTTTTTGCTGAGTGACAAACTTGCAAACATTCCCCATAGTTTTGTACTCAGTTCAGATACATTCTTATGTTCTTGCACTGTGAGCATTTCGGTGAAAATTTCACAGTTTTTTTTTTTACATCGTCCACTTAGCATCTTCTGCTGTTTCTCACATACTTTCAGTGTGTGGCTTGGCTCTTTCTGTGCCGCTAACATCACATAAAGTTATAACTGTCTTCTTACATTGTGACTACAAGACTTCATGAGAAGTCTGTCTCACCTTAGAGTCAATCTGACTGGGTGATGCGTGGAGTCCAAACCCAGAGAGAGCTGGAGAGTGACGGGAGATGGCAAGAAGAAGCAAAAAAATTGAAGTCTGGGTTTGTACCACGACTGCAGAAAGCTGCAATACAGAAAAGATAGTACTTTATATATATTGCACTTATATGCTCTGGTGTCTTCATGAAAAATTTGCCCTTAGCTGAGCTGATCTCTGTTTATTAGGTCTTTTCAACTTTTTAATCGCATTCATCTTCATAACTGCTTATCCTGTAGATGTAAGTCACCGTAAGACTCAATCCGATTGCAGGCAGCATAGGGTAATATCCCACGAATGGGATGCCAGTCCATCACAGTGCACATACTATAAGCAATAAAAAGATATAAACTCACCTAAGCACACGTTTTGACTGCAGAAGCAAACCAGGGCTTCATTAGGAAGTACCCAGAGGAAACATGTCCAAACACGAGGAGAGCTACACACACACACACACGCACACACACACACACACACACACACACACACACACACACACACACAATCCCAGGTTCAAAGACCAAACCCTCAATCCCAGAGATGCATTGTAATTATGCTAAGCACTGAGCCCAGAAGCATCCCTACAAAATGACAACACACACTTTACAATATGTAGCAAATATGCAATACACCAACCATAATATTTATAATGCATTACATAACAATATACTGTAGGCACTTGTGTCGCTGATCGCCCCCTGCTGGTGTATGCCGGCTTCCCTGTGGACCATCCAGGAGTTCCTTTCACACTACTGGTATTTGAATCAAATTCAATCATTTAAACATTAAAATTGTCCTGATTAAAAATATGCACTCTAATTATATAGGCAAGTATATATGTATGTATGTATATGATGGAGGTATGAGCATCCTGGGGGGGCATATTACAGGGGGGGTAATCCAATCTACAGCCCATTCACCTGTACTGATAATTTAAAATGAATTTCTGCTTTGTTTCTCATGCATAAACCCAAAACCCGCTGCAGTGCTTCCTGACACCCATTGCCCATTTTGTTTATCTGTGCATTCCTGTTGTGCTCAAGCCAGAATAGCTGTTTTTTTTGTTTGTTAAATCCATCTTCACAGTCATTCTCTGAGCATGTTGGTGCACAGATTCCACTCGGAGAGGCAGGACCTCAGTGGAGTGTGGCCCTGTTCTGTGTTTTCAGAATGCCAGCTTCATGCCAGGAAACAAACTGTGAAGTGGCAGTAAATCTTAACAGATGTGTTTAAATACAGGCAAGATTGTGCTGCCAATACAACAAGTCTGTCCTTGGGGAGACAGACGGGTTTTTTGTAATACAAGATCAACGAGGCTGCGTAAAATGAACAACAAAGGTAACTACAGCAGACCAGTGAGACGAAGGGATTGGAGGCAGGGCAGAATGGAGGAGGGGCATGATGAAGGTGAGGCAGAATAGAGGCAGGGCAGAATGGAGGAGTGGTATGATAGAGGTGGGGCATGATGGAGGTGGGGCAGAATGGAGTTGGGCAGAATGTAGGCAGGGCCGAATGGAAGAGGGCCATGATGGAGGCAGGGCAGTTTGGAGGTGGGGCAGAATGGAGGCAGGTCATGACAGAGGTAGGGCAGAATGAAGGAGGGGCATGATGAAGGCAGGGCATGATAGTGGCAGGACTTGGCATGGGTGGGAAGACAGGACACTGGCGCTGCAATGCCCATGAGCCCCGGAACTAGCAGTCATATTGCACCCAACATTCTTCTTTCGTTATACTATGGCACTGTAGGAGCACCAATAAGGAACCACTGCAGAACGCCCATTTTGGCATGGGTAGGAACGGTGGGACTTGAGAACCTTTAGGTTGAATGAACATCAGACATGCTGCTATATTTTGAGTCATTTACAGTGGTCTGATAGCACAAGATACTGTAGTAATCCTGCTAGTAGAGAGTTTCAATAGTCTAGTTGCAAGATAATTAATGCCTGGACTAGGAGCTGAACTGCATGGTCAGTCAGAAAAAGCCTGATCTTTCTAATTTCCTTTTCTGTGCTCAGCAAAGGACAGCTGGTCGTCTATCATTACCCCTAGGTTCCTGGCAGACCTTGATGGAGACAGCAAGGATCATCCAAGCTGAATAGTGATGTCATGATAGACAGTATGGCAAGTAGGGAAGACAAGAAGTTCAGCCTTGGAGAGATTAAGCTGGAGGTGATGGTCCCTCATCCGGGCTGCAATGTCGGCCAGGCATACAGAGATACGAGTGGAGACACTGGTGTCGTAAGAAGAAAAGGTCAAGGGGGTCTGCGTGCCATTGGCATAGTACTGGTAGGAGACACCACTGACACTAGATGATCTGCTGTAATCGCAATTTCATTTAATTTTCCCATCTGCAATTTAGTAATAATGGTTTATAATGCACCTACCTTTATTAAAATTAGATTGTGAATGTCGCGCCTCAGTTTGTAACATTTACAATATTTTCTGGTTTCATAAACCAATGAAAGAGTACATCCAAGCACAAAGGCAGATGCGTACAATATGAACACATCATTTTGCTGTAAAAGGATGGCATAGTGGCTCAGTGGACCTCACTGTTGCTGCACTCTACCGGGGAGGTGGGTTGGAATTCTCCCTATCCTCTGTGTGTAGAGTTTGCATGTTTTTTTCTGTGATGTGTGGACATCTTCTGGGTGGCCGGTTTTACTCCTGCAGTCCGAAGACATACAGGCAAATTGGCTTCTTTAAAATGCCCATAGCTTGTACATTTAAATACCTTGCAATGAACTGGCATCCTATCCAAGGTGTACCCTTGCTGCCTGGGAAAGACTCCAGCCCCCAAATCCGGACTAGATAAGTAGGTACAGCAGGTACAGTAAAACACAAGACATTGGGTAGCATAGACTGCCTGTTACTGGGTGTTCAATAATAATCATTTTACCTAGTCTTTATCTTTGATAAAAAGGCACAAATACCGTTAATTTTTGAAGCTGCAATGCAATCAGTCTTCTAGAAATACTGAACTTAGGAAATAATATTCAACCCAATAGAATCCTACAATCAGTTTGCCTTGCATAACACTTCCATCAAGGAACTAATGGTCCCACTTTAATAATCCAGTTATCATGGCACATAGTTAAAAATTATTGGATGCTCTGTCTAACAAGTTCCTATCTGAAATGTTTTAATGCCTTGGAGGAAAATATCCAACTTTGTTAGTATTTCAGAACATTTTTGAAAAGCAGGCAGTTCCACTGAGGATTATAATCCAAAATTACATCTTGAATTACTTCAAAATGAAAAGAAAATAGGAAATAGAAATAAAAAACAACACATTCTTAGGCAGCAGTAAATTAATTATGGAATTACCCCCCAGATTGATGGATTATCTAATAAAATGAATAGCTAAGGCAACTGCCGGGTTCTACAGCTTTGACAGCACAACTTTTCATAGAGTAAACAGCAACCAGATGGTGTTATGAAGCACCTAAAGACATCCAAACCCAATTAAGACTGAAATAACTGCCATGCAATTGCCCAACAGCAATTTTAGCCACATATTTTAAAACAAACACAAGGACTACTTCGTATTTTAACTATCAGTGCCTGTTGAACCACATCAAATGGCTTGCTCTTGGCTGAGGTCAAATCAAGACTCAAGATTTAGGGAAGAAAGCAAAAAAATCTGAATTGAACAATGAGGTTTGTAATATGAATGTAATGTTAAATGTATCAGTTAGCTTGCTGCTCTTTTCCACTGAAGATGTACCACACTGTTCAGCTCTGTGGTGGCCCAAATGAAGGACTGTCAACCTTTCTTAAACCAAGGAGTCCCAAAAAAACAAATAAACCAGAACTAAGCATCCCAACTACCAATGCTAGATTATACAAGTAACTAAGAACAAAGGGCCAGGGGGCTAATTAGTTATTTCTCCTGGGTGTCTAACCTTTAATAACTTTTCATTTAATGTCCTCTGTAGAAATGTTTCAGTATGAATGGGGCAGGGTTGGGGAGCACTTCATGAACAGCACACAGCACGTGATATATTTGGAAATGCTTTTTGTAAAGTAAAAAAAAAATGAAGGAATGGCATCATCTCAGTGCCACTCTCAGATCCAGATCTATTGCTGCCTGCGTTTGGATTAATTCTCAGTATTATTATCCTGCTAGATGACCCAACACTTTGAAGGAGATACGGGTTTAAATGGCTCTAAAATGGCATGATAATCTTTATATTTCGTTACAGATTGAAAAGGCCTCCAATACCAGAGGCTGCAAAGAATCTTCACAGAATTATGGGATATCTAATATATTTTATGTAGGGAGAGTATTTTCTTCTTGACGAGGAATTTGTTTGCATTTAAAAACAATTGTAATTTTGTTTGGCCCACAGAACCGTTTTAGACATTTTTTGAACACTGCCACTCGTTGGATTTTAGCTGCACTCGGGTCCTTCAAGGCTTCTCTCTGTACATTCCCTCTTGGTTTAGTGCCTTGTAAGTTGAAACCAGATCTCCCCTGGTCCTCCTTTTAATATCTGGAAGTTGTAGTTTGTGTTTCCACCACGTGAGTACAAGATTTGTGGTCAGTTTTGCTCTTATCATGACAGGATTAGTATATACACAGGCTGTAAGGTTCTTGATAACATCACGAACAGTTTAAACAGATTAAGTCTTTAGAAATGGATTTGCAAGCTTTACATTTTTTTGTACTGAGTAATGATTTAAATTTTTTAAATAAAAAAGAAAAGTTGAAGGAGAACCACAGCTGATGTTTCCCTTCAGGACTTCATGAATGTGAATATCTACTTGGAAATCATCTGAAATGTAATATAGTTGATGTTTCGTACACAGGATGTAATTATCGGCTGCTCATCAAAGTCAGTTGAATTCTGTGAAAGATGCCAATTATTGTGTTCTGGCTTTTTATCATTTTGTAAAGAAAAATTCAAGCCTGTATTTTTCAGTCGTAAGAAAGTAATAAAGGCGAGAAGGTCTTTGTTTCTGTTTTTGCATGTTTTAAAAGATCATTAAGGTGCTAATACATTTAATCACACTGTCCATGATTAAATCAGTTATTTTATCCAGTTTATTTTAACTATATGGTAACTATGGTATCAGTATAATTAGTTGCTTTGAATGCCCAATATAGGGAAAATTCAAATTCAACTTCGAATTCTAAAACATTCTGAGGCTCAAAATGTGCTCGACTTCATCAGTTTCAGTAATTCTCCAGCGGTGTACAGTATCAAGTCAGACACTCTGCAGGTAGCTTAGATAAAAGCATCTACTTAGCAAATTAATACCATACTAAATCTCACTGATGGCGACAATGCTATAATAAGCTTACTTTGACCCAATGGGAATAATTCAGTAGCAGTTAAGGGGACCCCAGGAGATTACACTACCAAATGTTGCTGTCAAGGCCATATCTACTGAGACAGGAGAGCAGCTTGCTGGAGAACCTTTGTTCCAGCTGGTTGCCATAGTTACTTAAGGCTGCTATAATAAATATGCTGTTCCAAATGAGCTGTGACCAGCACCCCATTCTTCTTTAGTTTCTTGAGTAGCTGAAAATGTCAAAATAACCACGAATAATTATGTTGCACATTCAAGGTATTCTCCCTTGGCACCCTTAAATTATAACTTCATTCTGCTCCATTGTGCTCAATATTTCTCCTTTAAACTACTCTGCAAACACTTAATGTTCTCCCTTCCAACTGAAATAGCACTACTTCACATCAAATAATGTGAGGGCCTTCATCTATACTGCATATACGCTTATGTAAACTGTACTGTATATGTGTGTTTTTATGCGACATGCTAGTAACATTACTGCCACTTGATTTGGTTTTTTAAAATTAAAATTTCCTGGTCAGCGGCTGCTGCAATGCTAATATGAAGAATAATGACATTAATTGTGCCTTCCAAAGGCCCCCTGTTGACTTTTAGCGCATGTGTCCATGCCAGGCAGATCTCCTCTGTAGCTGAGTCCCCCACATCCCCCTAATTCAGTCTATGTCTATAATTTTACCCATTTCCTTGCCTCGCCAAGACGGGAATGTCGACTTCTCCCTGTGCATTGTCTCCTTCACCGTCATGCTTCTTTTCTTCTCTGAACTCGGAAAGCTGGAGATTTCTGGGTTTTTTTTCTTCTCCCTGCTAGAGAAGGAATGGCAGCACAGCAGGTGCCCGTCCTCCGCTTCTGCGGGGAGCGTGTCTGCGCCACCCTCCCGAGACCACGGCTAAAATCAAACCCGGGTGTAACACAAAGAAACATTATTGTTCGCGGGGAGGGTTAGGGGGCTCCAGGTACCAGATGTCGACTCGATGTGCTGCTACGCGAGATTCAAGGTTGATATATGTTCTTGAGGCCTGGATGGAAAAATGAGCGCAAAGGGAAGCAGTAGAGCCAGAAGCCACACAGCAGCAGACAAAAGGGCTGTCACATCCCAACCCCCCTGGGGGCCTGAGTGCTGGTCCAGCCAAGAGGTACGCATATTACATCTGCTCTTTTAGTCCAGCAATGAGGTAAAACAAAAACAGACCGTCCATTTGTATTCTGCTGCGACAGAACAAAGTCTCCGAGCCCAGAGGGCGGGTACGGTAAAGATAGCGGCAAGTTGCTTCCACACCGGCTGGTTTTAAGAACCTGGTTTCTGCCTCTGAAGGCTGGCTGCTCAGAGGCATTCCTGAACCCGCATGGTTGGCACACACATGCATCCTGCTGGGGTGACTGGCTGGCAAGAAGAAAGCAGCGGCACAAACATGGTCTCCTGAGCATGCAAAGAAAGGGCAGGATATTGCGATGTAACATAACACTTATAGTATTATTCATCCTACAAACTGGAGCTTTGAATGCGAAAAGAAATAAACTACGCCCAGGAAATGTTCAACTACCGCAAGTGAATATGGGAGTCGATTTAAGGGCTGTAAATCCAGTTCATACAATAGGAAGACAACTTTTAAGACTCGAGTCTTAAGAGTTATTTATTGTCAACATGTCCATGTATAAGTACGCAGTGCACTGAAATACCATTTCCCATGAGCTCCCAGTGGTGCTGCAATAACATCCACCGCACCATTCAATATAAATATAACTCTGATAGCTAATATATCATAAACAGACACTGAGGGCTGTAATCCTGAAGATTCACTTTTTAATGAACGACTGACTTTCATTACACAACAGGTGAGGACTTGCTATCCACATAATGAATTTAATGAAATCCTTAATCAATATAATCTTTTTAGAGCTATGATTGTCTAACCCCTTCGTAATTTGATAACTTTATGAAATCAGTCAAGTCGTGGATTGCAAATTTTGGTGCATATAGTACAATAGCCCATTTCAAAGCGCAATTGTTCCTCATTCACTCCATTTGCTCAGCAGTACTGTATATCATACCAATTATTGATGTTTTAAAGAGTGCAGAGTGTAGTGCTTCAGGGCCATAAAGCCCTTTGGGCTTCAGCCAACTCCCACTTAATTAAATCCGTTACTAAGACAAGAAATCATTTCACTTAGTGTTCCAGATGCGATTAAGGTGCTAAATGAAATATCACGCGTTGCCTGAAATTAGCCATGACTAATCCATCGGCAAATATTGACCAAACCAACTTATTCAATTTAATTTCAAAGCATGAGGCATACTGTATAATGACTATGCTGTGCTGTTGCAACACAATGGCTTTATGCACACTTTATTTCTGTTCTAACCTATTAAACCTCTTAAACCTCCCATTAAGGTACAGCTCATATGCAGTTTTCCCAGTGGCCTCAAGGCCTGCTAGGCTTATGAAGTGTGATTTTGCCTGAACTAGAAGGTAAGGAGAACTCCCACATGATTTACCTCTGCGGATCCGCAGTATGCAGCAATGTACCATTTCCGACATGAGGGCCGTGTTACCCCAGAGCCGAACAAGGTGCCAGGAGGCACTGCTGCCACCTGCTGGCTGTTTCTCAGCCAGGTGCATAAGACCTCTCAAGACCACAGAGAAGGTCTCTCTGTCAGGTATTCTCTGTCCCACCCAAAGGAGGAGTATGTGCTTGAATTCCCATACCGGATATCAGTCACTTTTATGAAGGAACTCCAGCTAATTGTTTTCTCGCTTCAGACTAGGCTTGCTGTGGTAGGGAGCAATGTCTGCCAATGTACTCTCCCCAAAAATGCCACCACCGGCTCCCTAGAAAGGATAATGACTTTACTTGTTTCTGGCTCTCGGTAAGAGCAAAGTGGGTTATTACGGAATGTGACCATAGCTATGGGCTGTGTCAGTCAGACTCAGTAAGAGGATCTGACAAGGCTGAGCTAGGTCATGTAACTGGATATGCGTCTGCCAGGCATTGTAATGATATGCTAGTGTTGCATGTGACTAAATATCATAGCAAATAGCATTTTACAGTGCTGCCCCTATACTGTACCCCAGCATGGATGGATGTAACCTGAACCCTCCCCAAGATGTGAAACCATAGTTAGCAGGTCAGAAATTCAGCTCCTTAACCAGCTGCCCCTGTTAACCGTCCCTCACTCACTAGTCTTCCCAGCCCTCCTTCCAGACTCTGTATTAGTGATCTTAACCAGAAGGATGGGATCCGGAGGAAAAGGCAGCTTAGAAGTCCCACTCTGTGGAGGTACAGACGGCTTTATTTGCTCCTTTAATTCCTGCATGGAGAAGCTGAGAAGTGTTCCTTTCTCTCCTTCTGTGCCGGGAAAAAAAATGCTGATGCCAACACTTGTCCCACCGTGTCCCTGCCTATGAATCTGCTGACATCAAGTCCAGCCTGTATAATTCCAGAAGGAAACATGCAGGAGAGATTCTCATTTATCCACTCTGATATTTTTTCATTCTTCTGTGAATCCTGCATATCACTGTTTAACTTAACATTATCAACATAATGCACTATACAGTATATAATTGTTTCTGTGAAGACATAATTTGTAAATGAATTACAAATGCTTGCCCATCTGTCTATTTCTATCTATTTCTGTTTTTATTTTTCCTTATTTTGGTTACTTGAGTTCTCCCTACCACAGTATCCATAATGGTTATTAAAAAAATAATTCTTAATTATTTTAA
Organism: Pollimyrus isidori; assembly: GCA_019775955.2. Taxonomy (NCBI): domain Eukaryota; kingdom Metazoa; phylum Chordata; class Actinopteri; order Osteoglossiformes; family Mormyridae; genus Pollimyrus; species Pollimyrus isidori. The sequence goes on along the minus strand of JABFDZ020000044.1, from coordinate 32,551,119 downwards.
GCAACGTAATAATTCCTTATTTATTATTTAAATAGCATAATACATTTTACATTTGTAACAATTATTCACTAAGTTATGAAAATGCTAGGTCTTTTTAGTGCCATTATCTCTCTCTCTCTCTCTCTCTGTAGTTTACACTGTAAAATATTGGAACCATACAATTATACTGTTGATTATCATTTGTGAAAAAATTCAGTATAATAAACGGCACTAACATGTAACATGTCAGCAAAACGTATCCTGAAATTGTACTGTACAGTAAATGTTTTTTTATAATAAGTTATGTATTATAATAATAAGATAAGAAACCTGTAGTATGTTTTAATGCATTTTTCATACCTGTGGATTACAAACGTATAACTGACAGAATAATGGAATCTTCTCTAGCAGCATTATACACAGTGGTACCTCGGTTCTTGAACTCACTATAACTCAAATTTCTTGAAAGTTGATCAGACAAGTTTGTCCTAGAACTCAACCTGAATATCAGAAGTTGAATCGTGAACACTGACCTAACATAAATTGTACCCACCAGGGAATGAGTCATACTACAATGCAATTCTTACTTGAATGCCTTCTTCACAGACTGGACTATTAACCAAATAAAGCAGCGCAACATTACAGTAACTAACAATAAATAAACAACTAACTTACGTGTACTATTAGAGCATTTATGTCATTCATTTAAACTTTATTTTACCAGGTAAATTAATTGAACACCAGATCTCACTGCTTTACTTGATATTTAAGAGAAATAGCAGATTATGCATCAGAACTGCCTGGGATACAAACGTCATGTATGTAACTAAACTCTTCAGCCAATAAGGGCAAAGGTGTGTCGTCATGGAGGCCGTTCCAGTTTGTGCAGCCGTGTGAGAAATCGCAACGCATCTAATCGTAATACATTGCGTCAGGATCAGAATGTGTTGCTTTAAGCCAACGCTATAAGCAAGTCAAATGATCGGACTGGGGAAACAAATTAAAACGTTTGTAGGACTAATGACAAAAAAAAGAAACAGCTGATCACATGGGGATCCTACACAAGGTTAATGAGGGGGCTTAGCACACGGAAGGAGTGGACAATCGGGGCAGGATAAGGATAATGTTGGAATAAGATCTTTATTATTTTGGAAGCCATTAAGAAAAAAATGCTCTTCTTGTTTTATCCTGTTCATTTTGTGTTTAAATGCTAAAAAACATATTTAGGTGTAATTTTGTGGGGCCGGGAACCAATTAATTGGTTTACATTATCTTTTATGGGAAAAATTCAATAAGAACTGAATATTTTTAGAATTCGATCCGGAGTCGTGAACGGATTAAGTTTGAGAACCAAGGTACCACTGTATATGTATATATGTACATGTACTTACATTTAAATGCCGGTATCTGTTATCTTTCATCACTTTTTATTTTAATGATACTGCGATACCATTTGGCAGGACATACGGCCTGATGTTTTTGACAGCTACTGGAATCTTCATTCTGCCCTCCAACCAATTTCTACTATGTCACATTGGTGTTCCATTGCTGGTGGAGAGAAAGGAATATATATCAACTCAGAGACAACCACTTGTCATTATAACGAAGAAACCTTATTTGACTAAGTGCGACTGTTTTCTGCATTGCAGTTCATAATACTGTTATGTTTTTTGCATAACAGAATATCATTAGATTCATACAAACACCCAGGATTTAAAAAGTTTTACTCTGTTGCAGATTACTTTCTGTGGTGTTTATTAAATGGATACTATAAGATTTGTTGACTCCTTAATGCATCTGCATTCTTATACACAAATGGACAGCTTCCCGTCATCCACATCTAAAGCCCATATTTGACTAATTAAAGCATCATATTCTGATGAGTGTGTTGATCAACATTAACACCACTAAGTTCAACATCTGCTGATGCAGGACAGACATAATTGGGTTTGTGGTGCTTAGATCTGGAAGTCCAAGTAGTTTTTTATTGATTATGATGGTGCTTGATGATTGTAAACTATGTTTGTAACAGACTGAAGGCAACATTCATCATGACAAAGCCTTAGTAACAGAGGTGGATAGTTCAGGGTCAGAAAGTAAAAATCCAGGTCAGAAGTTTGTTTCAATTACTGTAACATACAGTATTGAGTACTCTGTGACTGTGAATCTTTATACTCAACTGATCGGTTGAAACAAAGTCTTGGTCTGGATTTTTACTTTCTGGACCTGAACTATTCACATCTGCTTAATAACATTAAAAACCAATAGTCCAAATAATTATAGCCCATGCCTCAGAGACAAGGTCAGACAGAATGCCTAATTTCTCTGAGGCTCACTGAACTGTTGATTAGGTTTCATCCTACTGAGACTTTATGTCTCGACAGCATAAACGAATAGACTTATACAACCATGTTGTAGTATTTTGCACTATAATAAAACCACATTGAAAATAACCATTTTTCACATAAGAATATTAGATCGATATAAGATTATTGTATTATGCAATCACACTCTTGTGAATGAACTAATTACTGCCCTGGAGCTTAATTTTTCGATATTCTCTCCACTAGGTTGCTCTAGGTAAAAACCAAAGTCAAACACACAACAGTCTATAGTAATTCTAAGCAATTCACTTGGTAACTGGACTCCATGCCTAAATGAAAGCTCATGAAAGAGTTTCTGCATTATATCTTATGTTCCAATTTCCATAGTAATCAGGGGCTCTCAAAAAAAAAAACTATTCTGGATCTGATCTATTTACAGGCTTATCTCATTCCCTCCATTTCAATCCAAAGTCTCAGAGGAATCTATTAGTCTGCAGCTGTCTTTTTATAATCCATGGTTCAGACAACAGGATAGAACCAAAACAGCACTTTTCAGTGCAATAACTTATCTCCTCCACACAAACACAAAAGTTGCTTTTGACATTGTACATCAGTTTATTGTTTATGTCTGGAGAGACTACAAAGTAACGTCAATCGCAGCCGTCGACGCCTTTCCCAGTTATCTTGTTTCCCTTTTCTCGTTCTTATCTTCAAGACATTGGTTTCATTATTATACATTTAATGTAATAACCTTTATTTAACCAGGTACACCACACCAAATTTTAAAATCTCTTTCACATGAGAGACCTGGCCAACATAGGCAGAAATAAAGATAGCTTCAGCAAATACTGCAAACACCACACACAAAAACACCAAGACTAGTTTGTTTGAGTAAGTGGATAAATTGTTGGAATACTCAGCGGTAAGGGAAGAAGGCCTGCCATTAGGCTCTTTGTGTTTCTCCCTATATATGAACTGAATATGAATAGGAGAAAAGCTGGACCGGCCTTTTAGCTGGCAGTCAGCACCTCACTGAGTTCTCATTAGAACTAACATTTGTGAAGATATTAATCCTTCAGTGTTCAGTCTACACTGGCAGCCTGTGGAATTCAGAATTTCATATATAACACTCCCCTTCAAATGAAATCCTATTGATGTACCTTAGGGATCTGCCTCTGCAGTGCATCCTTTAATTGATTTGCCCACAAGACGTGGTGAAGCAGAAACCTCTTTATGGTTTATGGAATAATCTACCTCTGCCAGTCTGGGTGACAGTACCTGTTTCTTCTCTCCTACAGCTAAAATTGCTGAGCAGATGCATCCTGACTGCAGATCTATTATACAAACCTTAGAACTGGATTTGATTGCACCTATCATTGCACTCCCTCGTGGTCACCCCCTACCACAAATCCTCTTATTATGCTGCCATAGCTAATATCACCAGGGCTATTCTGTACTGTGTTTGGTATGTAACCTATCTCTATAACTTACAGTATCTACCTATACATCCAGACAGTATGTTCTCTGTCCCCCTTTACCGTCCTTCCTGTCTACTGCTTGAGGTCAAATCATCACCTGGGCAACTGTGCAATTCACTACAACAGGAACTAGAAAAAGGATCTTTCCACCTACGTGTTTAAATAAACACAGTTTCTGCATTGACCTTCTGTTAGTTCCTTGTCTTCAGCAGCTGGATTACCTGATCATGTTCACATAACCATTATAATGTCATTTCAAAATGCAATAACTGCATTCATGGTTTTCTTTTTCTGAAGCCAGTATTTCACAGCAGTGCTCCTTGATTGCTTTCTTTCAGGAGGTCAGTGAATTATTTTCAGTTTTTTCTAATTCTGTCATTTTAGGTTATTATTTTTTCATTTACTATTTTTTTACATGCCTGTGAAATGCTCTGTGACCACTTGTAGTAAAGTTTTCTTGCTTCTATAATGCAACAGTGAGAGGATCCAAATATGGAGGCAGAAGGTTTGTTTCCAAATTCAAATCATGGTAAAAGGGATGACTGAGAGCTCGGACATAATTTGCTATACTTTTTTTGGGTAAACAAGTTCATGGGTTACAGGTGAGGTAACAATCCAGAGTGACACACTTGACTAGATGCAGATATGACAGTATCCCTCTCCACAGGAGACTCTGAAAGCCCTAGAGCAATCCAGGTCATCATGGACTGGGATCTGAAACATTTCATGGTTTTAAAAGGACCAGAATTCCTGAGACTTCCTTGGATCCCAGCTTTTCTTTGAGGTGAGGCAGAGCTTGATGCTCTAAATCAGGGTTCCCCTATTCCGGACCTGGAGGACCACTCTGTAACGGAATTTGCAGATTTCCCTGCTCAAACACACCTTATTCAGCTCACCAGCTAATTGCCAGGTTTAGTATGTATGTTAAAGCAGGTAAATCTGCAAACTGTGTTACAGACTTGCCCTCCACAACCAGAATTGGAGAATCCTGCTCTAAATGGATAGTCAGACAGCTCGTCTTGATGAACCCAGGAGTTGGACTGTGGTGATAATTAATAACTCTTTTCTAGGTCCCTGTACCCCTCTTGATTTGGCCATGGACTTTCCCCCCACACTTAGCCACTCCTTATAAACCCACTGGAAGGCTGGGATTATGGGACCATAGGACAGGGTAGAAAGGGGTTAAGTATAGTGAAGAGTGAATTCTCAGCCCAGGTTTGATAGCTCAGACTACAATCCATCAATTTGGCAGAATTAGACTGACTCAAGTAACATCCAATCTACTGGTTGATGCACTCAGTCTGGTCATTAGTTTGTGCATGATAACGAGAAGATAATGTAATGTTTACACCCAGCCGTGCACAAAAAGCTCAATCAGGATGTAAATTGAGGCTGTACACCTGACACAATGCCTTCTGGATTCTCAAAGAACCTAAAATAGACACTCAGACAGCCCCATAGCCCCAGGAGAGGTATCAAACGGCATCTTTTGGTAGAATCTATCTATTGTTACTAGGGTGACAATAAACTCACGTGACCTGTAATAAAGTCCACTGCAGTTTATGACTAGGGGACTTGGGTCAGTATGGAGAGCTTTTTGGAATGCATCTATGATTGCCCATCAGATGGCGGCCACAACTCAAGAAAAAAAAGGTAGTATAGCCCCAGGATCTGGAGGGTTATGAGATGGTTGAAATTGCCTGTGGAGAGTGTCTGTTTTGGTATTGTTTGCACCTGGGTGATCTTGAATTGAATTAAGAAATGGGCCCACCTGGCTTGCTTAGGACTCTGATGTCTTTGAGATTCCACTGTTTCATTAAGACCACAATTGGAGCTGCTCCCTTAAGGCATTCATCATTCCTAGAGAGCTAATTTTATAACCAGCAGTTTTCTGTTGCCCAGATCATAATTTCATTCTTCAGGGGAAAGCTCGTAGGAATAAAATGTACAGGAATGTGGCTTGGGGGGTGTACCATGATATTGTGATAAGTCGGCTCCCCCACAAACCATTGAAGGATCAACCTCCACAACAAATGGCCTTCAGTCACATTCATGACTGATTGTTTCATGACCGACTTCTGAGCTGCTGAAAAGTCGTTCCACTTGATTGTTTTAGTTACTGTGCAAAACAGTGTTTTCATGCTGTTGCATAGCTCCAGAAGTATTGCGGATCCTTGACTTCTCTTTATTTTAGTCAGTTGAGAATTGTAGATACTGTATCCTTGTCTATTTCCTCTGCCAATTCCCTGCCTTGGCATAGCGTTTCTATTTGTGCTGTCACTGCGGTACCTAGATTATTTGGTCCTTGTGGTCAGCCATATTTTGGAGAAGCAGATAAACAGGTCATTGGCACAGATTATGTGGAATCTATTAACCATGTCTCAGAAGACCTCATAAATGATTGCACACAGAGGGGACATTAGTGACTCTGTGCAGCTTAATGAAATACTCATAGTGCCCACTGTTGTTAATAAAGGCTTCCATTCATATAGGCTATTCCTGTTGAAGATATTGTTGTGCGGACCTTCCTCCGAAGCTGTAGAAACTGGGTAAGAAAGAAATGGAAGTAAAGGATTACATTAAGGGCCCTGTTACGACCGGCTCAAAGCCGCAACAAATCAAGTGGGGCAGACGCACGAGTAACGTTGTCAATTAGAGGGTTTTAATGAAATAACTTAAACAAAGAATGTAAAACAAAGCAAAGCATGAGGCGTCAGAGTAGATGAATCAGTAAGTGTGTGAGCGGGTGCATGGCCAATGTAGTGTGCGAATGTTGTATGTCAAAACAACAAAGGTTGTGGCAGGCCGTGGCATCAACAGCCCAGGAAACAGCCCAGGAAACAGTCCAGGAAACAGTCCAGGAAACAGTCCAGGAAACAGTCCAGGAAACAGTCCAGGAAACAGCGGCCGGCAGCAGCTCCCGGCAGCCAACAAAAGGTGCAGACCAGCCTCTCACAAGTGCAGCAAAAAGGACAGGAGAAGAGAGAGAGAGAGAGAGTTAACAAACTGCAGGGTCTTTAAATGGTTGCCCAGGTGCACAGGGCCCAGGTGCACCTGGTCAACCAGATTGGACTCCGCCCGCAATCATCTGGAAAGACAAAAACAGAAACCCATAGACCACAGGCTAAGAAGGCCAGGGTCGTCACACCCCCCCCCCATAAAAAAACAAAATCCCAAAGGGGAATTTTGCCTCAAATCACCTACTTATAAAACATAAGCCCAATAATGAATTCTACCTCTTTTCAACAAAGCAGAAATCCAAACTGATGGTGTCATCCTTATTTCTGTTTATCTTCTTACTTTAAAGTAAAAAGTTCTGAGTTCTGACAGCTAAATGGATTAAACAGCGTATACCGACTAAATACATATCAAATCAGCAGCCTCTTCTGAGGCTCGGATGCGATGAGTAATGCAGAGGCTTTGAATCAAGCACCTCATTTGGTGCTACATACATATCTCAACCTTGTGGTTATAAATCCGATCCATAACAGAATTATATGTGGTAATGATGCACCGTTCAGTGATTCGGTTTTATGAGGGGCAGGGGGTGTGGGTGTTCTTCTTAATTTGTTATTTAGCGCAGTTTGTTTTGCATGGCAGAACTTGGATCTTCATTTATGGCCCATCCAGGTAGACAAATAGAATGTCCTGTGTCTTCAGCATGATGACCATCCCTCCTTCTTAAATTTCATATTTCAGTGGCGGCACTCCCTTGGGTACACAAACCAGGCCAGATCTCTGTAGGCGGGCACACCTATTTGGCCACTCTGATGGCTGCTATACTTGGGGAGTAGCTGCTGCTGTGGCAGATTGGCTCCTCCCAGTGGTATTAAATGTCACTCCTTTCAATGAGCATATTATGAGACTCAGATTAGGGAACTTTCTGGATCCTGGCTTCAGCACCCTGAGCTGCATCGTTGACTCAGTATTCTAATACTTGTGGTGCAGCAAAGGAGATCAATCACATCCTCCTGGGCAGATGATATAGGCTCCAACAGAATTGCTGTGTCTACAGTTTATGCCCAGTTTGTGAAATCTGACCACAGAATTGTTGTTGCTACCTTGAAGAATCATGTTAGCTTCTAGTAGGCTACCATCTACTAGGAGAACAAGACTGGACCTGGCCAGACTAAGAATCAGGTTATTTTTAATGAGTTTGCATGCAGTTAGTGTGAGGATCTTGCAGGCTTGGGTGTGGGTGCTAATTCTAATGCGATGTGGGAGACCATCAGTGACAAGACCCTAAAGGTTACTAAAGGTAGTATTACTATTACTGGTGTTTATAGAAGGAGGTGCTTCATCTTGCACAGTACCTTGGATATTATTGAGAGGAGCCTCAGCTCAATAGCAACTCCAGTCTTTACCAGGAACTGAGATGGATGGCTGAAAGGGCTCTGAGGACAGATAAACAGGCATCTGTTAGAGGAATGGTGACACATCATCTGTGGCCTAGTGACCCATGTCCTACTTACTGTACTGAGGAATCAAAGCATTACACACATCCAAGCCTGTTCCTTGTGGAGTTGCACTCAGTGCAGGTGTTGGAACTATCCTTATGGATGACACTGCAGCTGTGATCCACTGGGCCAGCTACTTTGAGCAGCTGATTAAACCTGATCTTCTGCCTAGGATATATCGAGGGTCCATAGTTCTTGAGGCTGATCCACCAAATCTCACTGAGATTACATGGGTGGTGATGCAGCTGGGGGTAGGGAAGACCGATCTATGGTATCCGAGGTGAACTTCTATAGGCCATAAGGTCATAAGGCTTTCTTCCTAGCATTGGAAGCAATATTTGCTACCAATTGATTGGAAAATAAGACTTGTTGTCCCTATCTGGAAAGGGAAGGGTGATCGCCTGGATTATGGCCACTTCAGGGGATTAACACTATTTTCAATGCCAGGTAAGGTCCTTGAGTCATCCTCAACAGGATCTTTAATCACTTGCTCGCCTATCAGCAACCAGAGCAGTCTGTTTTTACGCCTAAGAAGTCAACCGTACAACCGTATCCTGGCACTGAGGGTTCTCTTTGAGCACAAATGTGAATATTGACAGGGTTTTTTTGCAGCGTTTGTTGTTAAAGAATTCCACTTAATCAACCAAACTGCATTGTGGGACATCACAAGTCTTTAGGGGATCCCCTTAAAGTTACTGGACATCATGGGCAGCCTGTCCACTAGTACTGTGAATGCTGTGCAGAGTGGAGGCAAAATATATGCATTCTTCCCTATGCATTCTGAGGTTCGTCAGGGCTGTGTTCTTGCTCCAATCTGTTCAATGCTTGCTTGATCTGGGGATTGGGGTGGGTTGTGAGGTTCAGCAGTTGTGGGGCATCATTTGATGAGGAAAGATTTACCATTCTTGATTTTGCCGATGATGCTGTGATCTTTACAGTATCAATGGAGGCTCTGATTGGGGCTCTTGAGAGACTGAGTGAGGAACCTAATGGCGCTTTTCCACTGCATAGTACGGCATGGTACGGTTGAGTACGGCTCACTTTTGGGGGGTTTTCCACTAGGAACAGTACCTGGTACCTGGTCCTTTTTTTAGTACCACCTCAGCCGAGGTTCCAAGCGAGCCGTACCGTTACCAAA
>JABFDZ020000044.1:32509923-32531530 GCA_019775955.2 Pollimyrus isidori | reverse complement strand
CTGCCTGGGTTCCATCGGGCTCCCTGGAGTCCTCCTCCTGTTCCTGTCTCGCCTGCTCCTCCTCCCTTTGTCCCGCCCTGTTTCTGTCCCTCCTGTTGGCCCTTTTGTCCCTTTCTTGTTTGTCTGTCTGCGTTCCCCGTTCTTTGTCGGGTCCTGTCCTGGTTTCTGTCCTTGTGCATGTTTTCTGTTTCGGTTTTGTTGCCTGGTCCCTGTTGATGGTTTTGTTTTGTTTTCCAGGTCTTGTTTGCCTGGTTCGTCTCGTCTCGTCCGTCGCCTCTCCTGGGGCGAGCCCGGTGTGCGTGACTTTGGGGGGGGTTATGTCACATCCCACTCCGAATGATCCTCATGTGTGCGACGGCCACCTCATTACCCCATGATTTTACCTGATTGTCCTCACCTATGTCTTGTTCTAACCAGCGTATTTCCTGTGTTTTAGTCCATGTCTTCGGTCAGTCCGGCATTGATGTTAGTGTGATGTTTGCTGTGTCCTGCAGTCTGGTGTGCCATCCTTCCCATCTTCTTCGTACGCCTCCAGTGGAGGCGGCTTGTCCTCAGCGGGGTGCACCATGTGGGCAGTGGCGGTGTCTCCCCTGGCCAGTGGGGAGCAACCTCGTCCGCCGCCTGTCTTCCAGGTGGGGACCAGCGAGCAGGCACCCAGGAAGAAAGTTGCTTCCTTCTTGAGCCGCCCTCGAGTCCTCCACCGCTTCCCTTCCAGACCACTTGTGGCGGAAGGCGGATCCAGCCCCACTGCGTCCTCCTGGCTCCAAGCGACGCGCTCCTTCCATCGCTCGGTGAGCCGGCGATGCAGGCAACCGAGGAGCTTCCAGGCTCGATGGAGCGCGTACTGCCATCCTGATGGGCGCTCCTTTTCTAGGACGTCCGCGCCCCATCTCGCCAGCTCCAGGGCTAACGGATCCTCCATTAACTCTGTCTGGGACAGCCAATACATGAAGTCCTGCAGCAGACCGAGCCGATGGTGCCAATGCTGACAGACATTGTTCCAGAAGTCTTTTTGTTTGTTCAAATCCAACTTTGCAAACTATAGCCATGCATGTTACATATTCTTTTTAAAGAAAACAGGCTTTGTCCTTGTAACCATCCCAATCATGGTCTTTTTCTAACTGTATGGTCATGAACAGAAACATTTAACATGCGTAACTGAGGCCTGTACGCTCTGAAATGTAGCTCTTGGGTTTTTTGCAATTTCACCGAGCATGCACAGTCTGACCTTGAGGTGAATTTGCTGGGGCATCTACCTCTCGGAAGATTGGCAAATGCCTTGAATGTTTTCTGCTTGTGAGTAATCTTTCTCACTGTAGAACGATGGACTGCAAATTGTTTGGAAATGGCTTAATAACCTTCTGAGATTGATCGGCAGCAACAATTGCTTCTTTAGGATCGTTGCTGATGTCTTTCCTCTTTGGCATTGTGTTAGCACACACCTGGATGCTCCACATCAGCAAACTGCCAAAATGTCTGCTTTTACAGAGTGGTCACACTTGCTCATGATCCATTGATCAAGTGCATTTGATTAGCAGCATCTGGCCATAACCTCTTAATTCCTACAAAAGCAGCAAGGGTGTACTTAACTTTTCACAAATTGATTCTGTATTTTGGCTTAATTTCTGTCAAATTAATAACGACACAGTGTAATATATCATGTGTTTTTGATCATCTGAGGTTATATTTTCCTAATTTTAAGACTTGCTATGGACCAAATTTGTTATATAGGCCTATATATATTATTTATTTATTTATTTATTTATTTTTCTGGTCACATTTATTGTGTGAATTCAGTGAAAAATATGTCTTGTTTAACGTATTATATAATTTGGTGACTATATAACAAATGAAGAATGCTTTCTGAAGCCATTGCCTTCATCACTCTTGAATGATAAAATATTCAGTGCCCCAATAAAAAAAATTTGAGAACCTTCTGAGAGACAGAATGGTTGGAAAACAAATTTGTGGTGTTGTCATTTAATTAAAAATAGCAGGACTCTAGTCAATAAGTGACAGATACCTGCCACCCAAACATTCTACTCTTCAGACATCAGAAAGCTCAAAATAATGTCCCTTGTTCCATCCCTGTAACATTGAAACTAGTGGAACACACTTAAATAACATGCTTACACATTGATAAAGAACCAAAATAAGTGCCACATATGCTCATACACTATGGGCAATTCAGAGAAGCCAGCCAAATTGCTGGATGTGCATGTCTTTGGAAAACTTAGATCATGATACGCCATACATGCAGAGGACAGGTGGGATTCGAACCCCAGCCCTAAGAACCCATTCACCCCATACTTGGGGTCATGAAAAAAATGTTTAAGTCGGCATATGACAGGAACTTTAGTGATGCAGAGACTCAAGTAGTTTATGTGTTTTATTTAAAAATTTGGTAAGGATTTCTATGGGAAAATCATCTTCTAGGAGCAACAATGGATGAAACCCCATCCTTCCTAATTGTGATGCCAATATATTATCAAAATAACATGTATGAATTAACTCTAAATCATTTCACTGCAATCATTAGTCTAAGTGTATATGAATATACAGTTTTATCGAAATTCAGTGATGTGATAACTTCGCAGAAGAACGATACAATATGCTTGGGATACAGAACATAAACTCTATTACTCCCTCAAAGTGCACTTTCCCTACTAGCAGTAGTAATGTGAGCAGTGATCTTCCGAGGAGTGAGGAACAAGTCATATGGTCGGGTGAGTCATTCTTCATCCTGCTCTCTACAAGAAACAAGCACATGTGTGACATACGGCCAAAGAAGCCTGCAGACTCAGATGCTTGTTTCCCATGGTGAAGGGTTCTGGCAGCTCTGTGATGCTGTGTCATGCAATTTCCTGGGATGCTGTAGGAGCACCTTCGCTCTTGGAGGACAAGGTAGATTCCAAGGAATATACAAGCATGAAGAGTGGTTATGTTTGTCCTTTGTTGAGATATTTATATTCTGATGGATTGGCATTTTCAAAGGTGATAATGAATCAGTTGGCAAAAATAAACCACAGGTATCCCAGTCATTAGATGTGAACCATATCAAACATTTATGGAATATTCTATGGTAATGGCCGAGTCACAGATTTTCATCATCAACAGCTCACCAAATTCTTCATAGAAGTGTGCCATCCCACCAATAGAGCTCTAGACACTTTTAGAATGCATATCAATATATACTGAAGGTATTCTGATAGCTTTAGGTAGGTATATGCTATTTCCTCCTGTATTTTGGAAGTTACCTGACCTGGGTAGGAGATTTCATATAGCCCAACCTTGCTTTCTCTGTGACTGGGGATGGTGGTGGTAAAACAACATTAGAATATACTGATAAAGTTTATTAATCTCCTTCACTTATTACAGTAATCTGATGTCTCACATGACTGCTACCTCGGTATGATACATACCATCTTGTAAAATGTTTTTTTCTCCATCCCAAACTACACCACAATTATTATAATTACAACAACAACAACAACAACAACAATAATAATAATTATTATTATTAGTGGTATTATTATTATTGTTATGCTGCTGCTGATTATTATTATTATTATTATTATTATTATTATTATTATTATGCTGCAGCTGCTGCTGCTGGTGATGATGATGATTGTGATGATGATGATGATGATGATTATTGTTGTTGTTGTTCTTTGTGTACTCATTTGTTTGGAAAACATAGTACCAGAAATAACTTTTAAAAAACATTTTGAAGACCATATTCATTGATGGTTTTCAAGCCCTAAGACGCTCTGAATTCCTCTTTTGTTTGCACACAGCACCTACCCATGATCTTTGCTCTCCGTATCCCACCTGGAAATGCACTAATGGCACCTATTGGTCCGTTTCCTTCTGGCCGGATTTGAGGTAGGGCCAGCATGGCTTCTGGCCCTCACACGCTGATCAGATTTGCTGCACAGCCATATGCCAAAGCAGCATGATGAACTGGCAGTCATGTGTCTAAGCTGAAGAGCTCCAACCACAGTCCTCCAACCAGGTGTTCTTCCAGAAGATCCTGGCTCCACCCAGGTGGAGCACAATATTCACCTGCAGTAATCATAATACGAATGTACATATTTGGATTAAAATATTATATAATTCAAATTTATTTTCAAACTTACAGACAGTATAACAATTGTAAAATTGTCTCCTTCGACACTTCTTATTTCATAGTATTTTAACTCTGGTAGCAGTCATACAAACCCAGTTTCACAAAAAATATCTGCATTCCATGTGTAAAATTTCAGCAATTTTGAAAGTTTAAGTCACTGAACTTTTCATAGGTACATACATAAAATCCACATTGACCATTTATGTGATGCATAATAATTACCAGTTATCCCATCAAGTATCTGTGAACCCCTTTCAGAGAACTTTCAACTACTCTTTCCTCCTGACTATGCAGTTCATCTGGGTTTGGCATAACTGTCATGATATTTCATACAGTTTCCTTGGCATACACTACCAATCAAAAGTTTTTGCACACCACAAGTGTTTACCACTTTTCCATTTTTTTCATAAACAGTAGAATTTTTATTCTGGTTAAGCATTGGAAATTAAATTATAATTCAAATAAAACAAGTTTTCTTTATAACATAGAATGAGTATGTAACAGTGCATGTCTGACATCCTGTTAGCTGGTTGTGTGGTGACAGCATCGTCAAATTCTAGGCTGTCCTCCATCCATCCATCCATTTCCTAAACCGCTTATCCTACTGGGTTGCGGGGGGTCTGGAGCCTATCCCGGAAGCAACAGGCACGAGGCAGGGAACAACCCTGGATGGGGGGCCAGCCCATCGCAGGGCACACTCACACACCAGTAACGCACACATGCATACCTACGGGCAATTCAGCAACCCCAATCAGCCACAACATGTTTTTGGACTGTGGGGGGAAACTGGAGTACTCTAGGCTTTAAATTCACTAGTTGACTATGTCATCTCTTGAAACAGAGCAGTATTTTATGTCCCTTACAGAAAGAATGCCTTTAATTTTTTGTGCTGTATGAGGCTACTTTGATGAATCAAAGATATGTTTTCTTGCTAAAAAGGTACTCAAATGGTGAAAATACTGTAAATTTATTTGTCAACAAAGAATATTGAGTGCAATTTTTGTACATGTTAAGTGAGTAACATGCAAATGTAGAAAATCTCAATGTGTGCAAAAACCTTTGACTGGCTGTGTATGCAATTTTTTTAAATTTAATTCTGTGACCAGTCCTTCTGTAATTGAGGTAGATAGCATTTGGCCTTTGAACCCTGTTATTTATCTTTGTGTTTGAAACCTTGCATATCAAAGTGCTGATTATCGGACCACTTTTATAGCTGACACATACTGCTAATTGGCATTCAGCCTAATATGCCTCCCCTTTGTAGCTCTTTTAAGTGTGACTTAGTTTTTCATATCTTATTTTCATTATTGTTCACCTCTTGTTGGCTTTGTCTAACCCTCCTGAGATGAGCCAATGGGAGACGGATAGATACTTGTTTATTGGCTGCTTTCAACTGTGTAAATTGGTTTTGAATACACATGGCTTTGTATACAGATGGAATCTTTTCATTGTTTCATCTAGCAATTAAGTTCCTTTTAACATAAATACTGTTGCTTCTGGAGCACAAAACAGACATTTAGTAACCGTAGCCAAGTATAACGTAAAGAAATTGTATGTGTACTTCATATGAAATATTGCACTGGGGCTGCATGGATGATGCTATACATTGACCCTAGCCTTCACTACTACTTAGAAGGCACAGAGCATATATTACAGTTACTAATCTGTTTAAATCTTTTAATTTTCACTTCATTGTGTAAATGCTTAGTTCTGACATCACTTTTTCATTGATGAGTCTCTCATTTCATTACCCTGAGTATTAAAAAAAAACGGAAATTCACTATGGCTACAGATTATAGTTTGTTTGTGTTTGCAAATTTATAAACGCAGCATTCATCACTAAAATGACTAAAACCAATTTATATAGTATAACACCTCTCTTAATCTCAAGTGTCTAAAACTCTTGATAGATAAGGCATCATTCATCCTTGCAAAATTGCATTTTTGTAATGCTTTGTTTATTACACAACCCTGATTCAAGAGCTGCTTTAAAATCTCCCGTAAGTGTGTTCAGCAGGGCTGAGATGCGATAAGTGAAGTCAAAGTAAAAAGTCTTAATTGTCAATTCTGCCATATGTACAGGACACACCGAGGACTGAAATCACGTTACTCTCAGACCTGGAGTTGGTACTCTGAGTGCAGTACCAACGACAAGCAAGATAGAAATGCAAGACAGAGACAAGTATATACAAGCATTCAAAAATAAAATTAATCTACTCTGATAACCATGGCATTTAAATTATCTTCATGGTTGATCGCACCATTAAAATGAAAACTGGAAGGGGACACTGCAGTCTAAAGAGGTTTCAATCTCATCAGGAAAAAAACTTCATCGTAGGATGAGTGTGACCACTCCAAATAAATTGTTATTTATTTGTATTTACCAATCCTTCTAATAGCTTTATTATTAGGTGCTATCCAGTCTATTTTGACCCCTGGTAACCATATACATAACCTTCCTCCATAATGCGCTTTCTTCTCAATGGAAGGTCAATTCTTATGAAGATTGGGTCCATCCAACCTAGTGGTCATACCCATGGTTTTAATCCGGTGATTTGTGCTTCAAGTAGACATTAAGTCTTGATTTGTTTGTTTTTCCCGGAGCCCAAAGGTGTTGATGTTCTTCCTGTTCTGCTAGTTTACTGTCCTGCTTTAAGATCCATAAAGAATCAGAGGAAATACCACATTCTTAACAATTCTGATCTTCTTAAAGATAGGTCAATACTTTTTTCTGAGACCTTCATTGCAGCTACGCTACGTGCCAGTCTGCAATGAATATCTCGACTGCTAGATTTATTGTTGTGGAGGATCTATTAGCTTAGGTGGCGCAAATCCATTCCAGGAAAGTACATGCCACAGCATAACACAACTGCCGAAGTTCTTCGCCATGAGAATCAAGCCGTGAACTTGGCAGGGTTTTTTGGCATACAGCACACATGCATTTCTTCTGCTTGTTGAAAATAAGGTGAAGGATGACTCACGTGACCATATTTCTTCCCAATGCTTAGAAGTTGACTTCTTGTATTTACTTTTCTACTTGCAAAAATGCAGGGAGTGATGAAAGTGTTTGCACTGCATGAAAAGAATAACATCCATGTCTAAGAAGATGTCAAAGGCCTGTATTTCACAAATTTTCTACTCACATTTTGGACTGACAGTCAGTCAAATGAATAAGAAATGTTGTTGGTTTAACTGAAGCACAGTCATCAAGATTAAGAAATAGCCAATGTACCATTTTCCATTGATGTCTCCGTCTTTCCCTAACAAACATCACCTTAGACACTGTTCCTAATAAAACATCAGCTATACTTCAGCAGTGTCCAGCACCAAAGCATAAGTCAAGTGTGTCTAGCAATCATCTCTCTCTCAAAGTCACTGAGATCTCTTCCTCCAACTGTGGTCCCAAAAAAACTAGAAGGAAAGGGGAACGATTATCCAGAGGTCTGCTTTATCCATTTATCATATTGTGATCGAGCTGGAGCTGATCAACCAGTTGCACAGCTCTGCTTCACAGAATTAAAAGTTCCATATCGTTTTAGTTTTTGGTGAGAGGAGGCATCTGGCCACCCCTTAGTTCTACCCCCATGACAGTCAAAGGCAAACACCTTCTCAAAAACGTGGGTTATCTACAATTGTGCAAGTTTTCCAAAGTGACCAAAAATGTCCAACCATAACAGACTCACACAAAAATCTTCAACTCTCTGTATAAACCAGTTTTTGTGTTTGTTTTGTGCAGGTGCTTTATTTCATGTTTTACCTGTTTATGAGGGAAATTGCAATGTAGTATCTTACCAACACCTTAGTGTTACATTTAATAAACAATTAAAAGTAGCACTTTTCAATGCATAAGTATTAAATCAACTGAATCAATATCTGTATGAATAAGACAATAAGCAATTCTGTTGCACTTTACTTGATGGGGCGAAAAATAATATAGCATTATGGAATCACTTCCATATTGATTAACCACAAGCTAAATCATACATACTGATCTCATGTTATTTAATTATTAATTAACCGTGGCGTAGTTCAGCTCAAGCAGTTACAATATTTACTATATCTGTTCATTCTGTAAACCTTTGTGAACTACTGAAGGAACTACTTCAGGAACAAGGCATGAATGACACGTTAAATACTGATCTCATATTTGTTCATCAGTAATGTATTTTTCATCCCATGCAGTTACTATATTTGTTACTGTTAATTCTGTAAACCTGTATAAACTCCCAGGAGGTCTGTGTCTAATGGTTACTGTAGATAATACGTTGAAGCTATAGCACATTAGTGTCTTTACACTCCTTGATACCAGTTATTTAACATGCCAAGTAAATTGTGCAAAGCTGTAGCATTCACATGATGTAAAATTGATTAGGTAATATCCAGGTAATTAGAGAATTCCACTTAATAACATTCATATCATGCTAGATTTTGATCCTTTGGCTCATCATGTCTACATCCTTCTCTTAAGATGAAATGCAGCTGATGCTCTACTGGATAAATGCAACAAATAACAGTCAAAGAGTTTCAAAACCCATTTAACAGTATACTTCATTCTGGACCACACTGCCTTATTTGGGGAAGAAAAGAAAAGAAAAAAAGAAACCAAAAAAATCAGTCACAAAGCAAAATCAATCCCATTCTCCAAAAACCAAACCACACCGAACTGCTTTAATCTATAGCAAAGTTGCAGGCTTAGAAAACACCCATTTGCATGCTGGAATAAATATATAAATAATTGCTTTCACTAGCGTGCACCTGGCCAATCAGTAATTCAACAAAGTGTAAGGCGTTGCACAACCATTGAAATTGCAGCGACGCGACAGTATTTAAAAATGGCCATTCAAGCGAATGGTACCATGACTAATATTTTAAGTAAAACAATTGGAACGCTCTTTGGTAGCTGACACACTCAATCCAGTCATATGGATTTTCTATCTAAATGGGTATGACTGAGATTTATGAGTCTTTCGGGTGCACCACGATGGCCATTCTCTCCCATCATTGCAAACTCTTGCGCACCCCCTGGTGCTTAGTAGTCTCCAAAACTTCTTTGTGCTTGCTTGCAGATTGTCTTCTTGTCTCTGTGGTTGCTCATTATTCAGACACAGACGGATCTCAGGTCATCTGCAGCTGCAGCAAAGGAGAAGCAGGAAAGATGGCGATCATTCAGTAGCCCAGGCACACGCATGAGACACAGGACAACTTTTAGCAGAAGCATTTTCTCTGGACGAACCCGTGAGTAAAATAAAATCGCGAACTGATATGATCATAGTTTTTGTTAATGAGTCATGACCAAGACGTGGTGGTGGACAGGAAAAATCTGGAGAGCGTCTCTTTTTACTAGGCTGAAAAGAGTCAAGTGTTTTTCCTTTCTTTCCTTTTCTTAGTTAAGACCAGTCTTGGTGACTTGAGGGTTATATTTAAAATTATTAATACACATATAAAACTATCTTTGCAACCCAATATTTTTTTTCCTTTTTTTTCTCCGTTTTTTTTTTTCTTCAAAAATTTTTTTTTTTTTTTTTTTTTTTTTTTGTAAATTTCTAGCTCTGTAGCTTGCAAGCTAACTACGTATTTTTGGAAGTCGAAAGCTAAAAGCTAACTACTTATGATGGTCTCCATTGGAGGCAGGGCTGCATGATCCAGCAGTGGGACAGTTGATTAAATTGAGCAGATATGTTTCGGGATCTCGCTTTCGCCCGTCTAGCTGCCGCTGACTGATTGAGCGGAGAAGCCATTGCACTGTTAGGTCTTCTCTCCGAGCAGCAGCAGCTAAACGTCCTGAGCCTCCATTAGTGACAGTACGGCTTCGCCGCTGGTCCATGTCCAGACATAAGCGGAGAAGCTCCGTCCAGGTTTTTTTTTGCTGGCTTCTCCTGCTAAAGCTACAGACCTAAACATGTGGATTTTTACCTCTTTCTGGGCGAGCCAGAGCACCTAGTTTTGTGGAATGTTTCTGTTTTTTTCTTGCTTTTGAGATCGCACTTAGACTTCCTTCTTTTTGTCTCCCGGTCAGCCGCACACTGTCGCGGCAGCAAGGCTGAGGTTTTGGAAGGGGCTGTGTTGTCAGTGCCATGAAGTCAGGTATGTCATTGTGGGCTTTACCATAAAATGGAGGATGGCGCCTCAGTCTTTTAGGAACAAGGACTAGGGGGAATATCTCATTCAAGGATTCACGTCGATGTTCTCGTTTAGCTGGATATTAATGATACAGACTGCGTATAGTCACGAGTAATAGGACACTGAGTGTTGCGAGACCTTTTTTTCCTGCTGGTGTGGACCTGTCATGTATAAGTTTTTCTTCCCAATTGCTGTTGACTTCACAAGAAAATGGAGGGCAGTAGGGCTTCCAAAGTGAAAGGGGTTAGCAGACAGTTTGGTGTGAGAGGAGACGGGATGAGACAGGAATGTTAATGCTTGCCAGTGCAGTGGTGGTAGGACCTACAGGTGATTAACATTCAACCGTGGGTTCCTCAGGAGCTGGGAGAACTACCATCTTCAAGACTGTGAAAGTTCACCAGCTTATTGTTTAATGAATTTCTCAGCACGTATTTTAGAAGTCCATTGATATAGAACATCGTCAGCATTGGTTGACTTTAGAAAAGCCAGACAGCCAGCATTCCATTCAGGTCTACATGAAAATAAAGAGGAGAGCATGTATGGAATGGTTATTTTGCCTGTTCTTGCGAATTACTATTCAGTTGGAAATAAGGAAAAACAACATTTTTTTTAAATTTTGCAATATTTATTGGAATGGCCATTACCCATGGTTAGTTTGGGCTTATGCATGTTGGGGGATTTGGTTCTGATGTGAGGATTTTTTGATGGAACAGTGTACTTATGGGGAACTCAATATTGAAATTGCAGTTTAACCAACTTCATTATCTGATTATGGTTGAGCTGGTGTTAATTGCAGTGGATCTAACTGTAATTTTTGACTTCATAAACGTAATGTAATATATGCAGATGAATACCTGAATGTAGTGGTTGTGTTGAGAAGTGAAAATTGACATTTGTGGTTTTTTTAAAATTAATTTTATATATGGAGGAGGATGTGTGTTTGTATTCTGAATGAACTGGGGGAAACTGGGAGTCCCTTCTACTGCTTACTGAATGAGGAAAAAGTTAAGCCTAATGCATCTGGATCTACAACATTATGTCATCATTGGGGCAAAGTCCTCTGGGGATTGAGGGACTTCTGCATTATGGCTGACTTCAGTGAGATCCTGCTGGTAAGCAGAGCAGCGTCTCTGCGGCAGCCTTGTGGCCGGAGAGGATCAAAATGGAGGTTCCTTTGATTGGAAGCTAGGTTGTTCATTCCTGAGCAATTTCCATCTTCTAACACCTTGTTTTAAAATCATATACAGTGGGTTTCTGATTTATTCAAGGGCTCCAGAGGCAGGATTCTGGGAACATGATTGATTTGCATGCGTCAAAGCTTTCACAAGGTCAGAGAGGAACCATTTTGACTCTTCCTAAAAATCACTGAATGAGTGTTTTTGGGATGCCATTGTACCCAGAACAATTTTAGTGGGTCCTGGCAATGTGAACTTTCTTCGTTCATATCTTCTATTAATTTTGGTTCTGTTTGCTGGTTTTCTTGTCATTGAAGTATCTCTTTTGTTTACTATTGTTCAGCTACTGCCATAAACACATGACCTTGAAGCTCACACTGCTTGTGGTCTGAAACTGAATGTGTTGTGCAGCTCTGCCAGTCATTATTTTGAGTGTTTTATACTACACTCAACATGTGGGTTTGCCTCTTATGAATCATAAGATATTACATTAGGCATATACATGTTCATCTTTCTTGGGGGTAGGGGCAGTTGTCAGCTGGGAGCTTTCAAGATCTTATGTAGGATATTGGAAACCTTTCTTAAAACTAGACTGGTGAATAGAATGTACAAACCAACATGAACCTCACAGGCACGTGTTTTGGGTACTCAAATATTTTGTCTATATGTAGTATGTAATGTTTAAATTAAAATGTGAGAGCCTGTATATGAATTTTATAAGATTCCCCCCACCGGTGATGTTAATGCTTCATAGTTTGGTATTAGAAAATGCAGAAATTATAGCATCTATCAAGTGCATGATAATTCATAATGACTTGTGTTTGGAGACTATGCTGGTTTTTGGAGGGTTAAGACTGTGTGCACAAGTGGTTGAAGATTTTTTTTTTTTTTTTAAATGTAAAAGTGTCTGAAATCCAGTCAATCTATAGATTCAACTGCATAATAAATATGGCCACATTCAAAATGAGCAGCTTCACAAATAAAGTGAAGCTGTGTTTCTCCTGCCAGTCATGCTGCAGGCATCGCAGAGTCTTGCTTGACCAAAGTCTACTTTAGCGAACCAATGAGGAGATTGCGTCTTTGCCGAACTAAAATCATCCACAGCACGTTTTCCACTGTCTACAGATCTACATCTCTGAATTTCTAACTGAGACTGAGTCATTGATTTAACCTTTTGCTTTACTTTTGATTCTGAACATGATTGATTTGACCCATTTTTAGTTTTGATGCATGTTTGTGATGATTAAAAGAATTGGATATGTCATTTCTTTTTATAATTGTAATAGAATGAAATGTAATCATGGCTGGTTAATGTATGTGATTTGCATTTGCAGCTCCTAGCCTCTGAAATTAAATGAGACCATATTTTATGTGGACTTGAAGCTTGTAATCCTTAATAGAAGGTAATGGCACAATCAACCCTATTTAATTAGGATCTTTGTTAAACATGGGAGAAAACATGGACCATGTTTGGGAAATGTCTCAAGCACATCCCATTGCTGCGTGACATACTTTTTTCCCCTTTGAGTCTTGTGTATATAAATTCAAAAACTTATTGCTTGTTTTTTTTTTTTTATTTTTTATTTTTTTGGTCTCTGGTTGTCTTTATCAATGCCATTGTATTTGCCCTTGGTACTCTTCTATAAGGCCAGTCTGTATCTTTTTGGGAAAAGCACCAACACTTTGTGCAAAATGATAAATAAGCCTTCCATATTCAGATAAACAAAAAGGAAGAATCACATCTTTTATACATGAAACTGATCATGATGTATGCCCTGTAGTCTTTAGTAGCTGTTCTTCAGGCTGTTTTGATTGTGATTGAGCAGTTTGGTCTAGTTCAAAACACGGAAGAAGGTCATTTTCAAGGGTACCTGTGCTGGCAGCTGGACTTGGCAAATAAACTGTTAAGGACCACATTTAAGGAACGAGAACCGTGAAACCAGTGCACAGATGGTGTGATGTTATGGCACTAGTGAAATGAATGATATTGCCAAGTAACACAAATGCTTAAGGCAAAAGTAAATGGTGGTTAGATGCTGTTGCATTCTAATAAGTTTTGAACTACTGATTTCAGGAGGAACGGTTTAGCTTTTTACCAGCATTTGTTTTAAAGCCTTCACTGCTCACCTTTAGTTGGCACTTGTTTCCTTGAAAAATATTTATCTGTATCGAGTCCTCAAATTTCTTGCATGCTTTTATTTCACATTAGGGTAATGTCCATGGAGGAACCCCAAACAAAGCTGAAGTGAATCTTAAACACGGCCTTTTTGTTATAGTCATATGTGTTATTTAGATCTTAGATTCTGGGCATCCTTAAAATTAGTAAAATTAATTATTTTAAACAGATATGCTTTGGCTAAGGCTCTCTGCTGGTGTGGTTTAATTCAGATATTGCACTTGGTTCCAACTGTTCCACAAAAAGTAAGTCACCTTGCAGGGATGGAATAGTCTGTAAATTAATAACCCAGTTCACAGAAGGCTCCATTATAGAGGTGCTGGTGGAACCAAGTTGGATCACTGTTCCGTTTTGCAGAAGTGTGTTGCTATGCAGACGTAAGCATCATGTGCCTTGGTTGTAGTTAGGAGGTTATCAGGCTACAAAATACTGAGTTTGAAATGTCTCAGTGCAATGAAAACACATTGGCACTTTCTATTATTGTCACTAGTGAAAATCTGCTTAATTGTGATGTGCCTTGTTCAGTTTTGAGATGAAAGCAAGTGATTGAACTGAAACAAAGTTTTTGAACTGCTAGAGCTTACTGAGAACCTATGTAGCAAATAGCTATTTGCAGAGATGCTTTATTTTGTGGTCTAACTGTCAGAATGTTCCGGACAAAACTTTTGCATGCTGTAGAGCAAGCCACTGGTGCTTTCATGGTGATCCGACAGCAGTCTTCAGTGCAGCTCAGCAGTGAAAAGTTTTTATATAGCTAAAAACGATATGTGATTTTGCGCAAACCTGTGATATTCAATGCAAATTAGTTCTTTTTAGTTTCCAACTTAAAGAATTTACACAGAGCAGATATCTCTATAATTTGTTGTTTCCAGCCATATCTCTCAGGCTTGCTGCAGCGTGTAACAGAACCATACAATCTGCACAACTGACATTAAATTAGGTTCAAGCTAATGGTTAAATGGATCGGGCCATAGTAGCCGATACTAATCAGTAAAAATGCCTGGATCGGCTTCAGTTCCAGTCTTTGATATTGGCAGTCCTGTAAGGACTCTCCAGTGTAGTTTTGATGTTCCCTCTACATCTAGTAGTATCACAGAAGCAAACCTACCTGGGATTTCTTGTTTTCCAGGTATGAAGTGTTACAGTTGTGTGTCTGTGAATATAGTCTGTTTTGTGAAATGTATTTCTCTCAGATCTTTGGAGAAGGAATATACTGCACTGGCTAGTCAAAAGGCCAAGGGAGTCTCTGCTGTCCATAAGACCAGCTTTCATGTTACAGCACTTTTGTATTCAGCAATTTGTAGAGTACTGTATTTAATGTTCGCTTTTTGCTAGATACTAAAACTCTGTTCATTTACACACATTTTCCCCATTGGTGCTGCTTGTTATTAGTGGTAATGTTTACACATTAAAGGAATACAAGTTGAGTATCTCACTTCCTTAGATTAGGTGCATTTTGTATCTGTAACAGTGTGTGTTGGGTATCTGCAGTAGATATCAAAACTTATTGAATTTCAAGTGTTTCCATAAAGGCCGAAGTCAAGACAACCATCTGTTTCGACTTGTTGACATCATGTGTGGTTAATAATTAGATTTTCAACTATTCACACCATTTGATGAGTATAGTAGGGATTTTAGGGTTTTAAAAAAGTTGAAAGTCTATTTAGTGATGTCTTCTCATTCCTTTTTGCAGAATAGCTGAAGTTTACTCCAACTATGAAGAGACCTTCTGTGTACACTCTCCCCTTTTAAGTCAGTCCACAGGTCCAGGTCTGGCTTACCGACATATTTGTGGGATTTATGGGGGGGGGGGGGATTCTGCCTTGGCCAGGCGATAACAGACTTTCCCCTATGGTTTCATGAATTTTAACGTGCCTTCTATGATTTAAGATGGGGATTTGATGTTCTTTTGAGCAAAGTGGCCTGCCACCAACAGCCAGGAATTGAAGACGCCAAATTTGGTGTGGTTATTTGCATAGATACCGGTCTACTCTGAAAACACCAGATGTTGGTAATTTCTTGCTAGCTTCCCCTCTTTATACAATCACTCATTTTAGAAGGAACCTGATCTAGAGAAGGTTCTGCTGTATTACCTCTACTAATTCATTAGGGTTGTTTCCGTAGTATGTTTATGGTATCTCTTATACCCGTTTTCTTATCTTCACATTTCCGTAATAAGAATCCAAAGATCTTTATAGCTCAAAGACTCAAACACTAGTTTGTAATTGCCCTTTGTCTTTGTGTATGGATTTACATTATGTAACTAGAACCTGAAGAAACCCATTATTTTCATCAAATCAAATGACTTCAGCTAGTTTAATATTCGGTGAGAGTGATAGGATTATGACCTGCAGAACTTGTTTTCCTTTACACTTTTACGTCTAATTTAAAAATAGGTGAATGGTTTTAATGTGTTACTGTTAAAATGAATAAAGGCTGAACTTAATGTGGCTTCAATTAAAACTAGACATTTTGCAACTGTGCTGATTGTTTATAATGACTGTGCATGGTGGATAAATATTTCGATATCACATCAATTGATGGAATATTATGTTGCTTTGGCCCATATTCCAGTTTCATTGACATTAAACTAGAGGAAAAAAAGTCCCTTGAGAACAAAGCTGGGCTAAGTTCGGTGCAATTGCGTCCCCCCCCAAGTTAAGTGTAAAACCATTTTGCACAATCTTCTCCAATGATCTCCGAAAAACAATGTGTGTCATGCGAAAGAGGCACAATTTGTGAGAAATTAAGTTATGATTATTATTTTTTTTAAATTTAGAGGTAGTTAACAACATCCAAGTACAGCTAAGTGCAAGATTTGGGAGATAATGTTGAGTATAGTGTGTTTTACCAGCTCACCAGTGAATGCATGACAATATGTTACTCCCTCCCCACAAGTCATGCATCCCATGATACTATTTTTCATTCCTGCAGGGAGGGGTGGGATGTTGCTTCAAACCACAAGGCACATGTTGTCAATGGGAGGTATGAGGAGCACAAGGACAAAATAAGATTGTTGATGCAACAAGTCCAGACTGTTGATTCCATGCGGCATTGGGTGCAAGCAGTGGCAATAGACTGCAGAGTGACATATGGTTGGGTTTGGGTTTTTCTGTCCACTACCTGCATTCTGTTGTAATCTGACATTCTGGCAGGTGAGCTGGATATTGCATGTTGGTGGCCATTTATGTCAGAAACTAGTGTTAATAATGATATCCAAAGTATAAATGGGGAAGAGTCTTCACCAGTAAGGGTAGTTGGTGGGGCTAACAAATTTGATTTCACATTGTGGTTATTTTGACATGCATTATGATTGCGATTTTAAACTCTGATATGTAACTATGGGATGTACCATTTTTAGTATTAACTCTTATGTAGTCTAAAAACAATGGCACAGAAGATCATATGGGAATATTTGCCAATTTTCATTTACGAACTCAAAATTAATAAAGCAACAAATTCTTGAATTATTGAACACCACTAATCTCTGGTCAAGTATGCCCATCGGTTTCTGAAATCGTTCTTTGCTGACGGCATACATGAGCACCATGCTCTTAGCTAATATGTGGCGGCATCTGTGATTCCTTATGTCTCCAACATTTTCTTATGCAGTGTGATCCTCAGAAATGCATCAGTAATTGCTTTCTGCGATCAGCCCAGCCAGACTTTTGGATGGAGCATTTATATTTGCATTTTCCTTTCTTGCAAGAGTTTTGCAAGAACTTTACAACAGTTGTAAAGTTCTGAGAGTTGTCTGAGATGTTGACACGTGCATTTAGTTCAAAACACACAATGCATCGTTTGGACGGTTTAGTATGAGTTTTACATGTGCATAGGTCGCGTTTAGTAGGCTGCAGGAAACTCCGTGTTAATTCATGTGGCAACTGGAGGCACAATTCATGTTACCAGTAATAAATCGCAACTTTTTTCTGGTTAGATAATTGCATGGGTCCGTATTACAGTTGTGATGTTTAAGCAATTCATTGTGCACTAATAGCTGGACTGATGAAAGTGAAAAGATAATAAACAATTAGGATCCAGCACTGTTAGTGCTGGGGCTCCTAATAATAGTTATTAAATAGTTTGTAAGGTGGTGATTTTGCACTCAAGCTTTCAAGAGGTATGCTGATGAAAAGCAGTTGTTCCAGTTCTTTAGCACGATCTCACCCAATGAGGTTGGTTTTCCAGAAAAAGGCCATAGAATTGTCATTGTATCGAAAAAGTTCTGATAGCCATGGATGCTTTTCAAAGCAATCATGGATACATGGCAGAGGTAGTCTAATTTAAGACCCTTGTACTGAAGCAGTTGCTTTTATAGTCAAGATTAACTGATAGTAAAGCTGTCTATAATAGTTTGACTTTCCGACTAGCTGAGAAACAGATGGTTGTCATCAGACAAAGTTACCAGTAAGAATTAGAAAAGGAAAAGTAAGCCTAATATTTAGACAGAGATGGATGTGATTTATGCATTTTCTTGTTTAAACAATGATCAACTTATTAAATTACTTGAACAGTAACATACTAGTTCCCAGCCCTCTAAGAAATACCTAGTTCTCAATTAATGTGAACCTTAAGTACTAATTGAAGCGTGCTTTTGTTCATACATTGCAAGGTTGATGAACTGTGTACAATGCTCAAATTATTTTCTGCTTCCCAAGTGTACAAGATGGGGACTCTACTTGGCCTCGGTACTAAACTGACTTCTGACAGCAACTTGCAACTCATTTTTTGACTTGACTGACCCGTTAAAAGCGACTTGTGAACAATATGAGTCTTTAAGGCTCTGAAATGTCTATAGATGTGAAGCAAACTGTACAACTCTCCTAAAAGCGTAAAGGCATTAAACGCATCACTATGGGCGGCTGTGCACAGAGCGTATTAGCTGGAGCCTCAGATGGGTGATGGCAGGTGGTATCAACAAGCGACACGCTTTCTGTTTTGCCACTACTACAGATTGTCGGCCTGATCTGACAAAACCCGGGATATTCAGAGTTTCATTTTACATTAGAAGATACCTCTTATGCATGGGTGTTGCTTTAATCGCTTTCATAAATTATATGTATGTATACACGCACACATTGTGTTATACTGTGACACAGATCGGCATAGATTGCAGTAAATCAGATTTTCAGATATCTCCCCAAAACACCTTTTTGTTCCTGACATTTTCTTCCAAGTTGGGCTGTATTTTTTTTTTGTTACAACTTTGAAGAGGTACAGGCACTTTCTATGTGCTCCATGTATGGCGTGTAGTGTTAAATTATTCAGCGTTCTGTCAAACATTAAAATTTTACAGTTTTTAATAAAAAACAATAAGGCGGCAAATAATTTGGCCGAACAGTAGTATCACTGACTGCTTTCCCATAACTAAGAGAAGCATGACTGCACACATTTTGACTTTTTAACATTGAGCTTGTGGTGTTACTGGCATAATCATTTATTTTATTGTACATTGACAAAAGCTGAGGGAGAAATCAATTTTATGCATTAGTTTTTGCTTTAGAACGACGTGTAAAATTGAAAATTATGATTTACTCAAAACATGGATTTACTTTAGCAGCACGACAAATTGGGTCTGGGTTATACTTATTCATTAGCCAATCATATCACTTTAACATAGTTGAGGGTGGAGTCTGGCATGGTTCGGTCTGGCGTGCTTTCAGGACAGCAGTTTGCGCATACACGTATGGTCCAATGAAGAAATTTATGCCAGAATTTCCTGCAAGAGATGTCTTCATCATAATGCTACTTTTGCAAAAGTATTACTTTTAAAATCTACAGTAGGTGTTTCCGTTCTTACTAAATTTTATTGCTTCAAATGTATTTCAAACGGCAAATACTTTTGAAAATGTGTATAAGCCTAAGGAACTATGAGACATGCAGTTTTTGAATTGTTCAAGTGGTGATTACCATTTAGTCACATCAGTCACTAATAGGGGGAATTTTTTTTTTTTTGATCAGTACTAATGTCAAATTGGAACCATGATGGAGATTTGAGATTTGACCCGGACTCGTGATTTTGTAACTCGTGAACATCTCATGTAAGAAGGTTGCATATATTAAAAATTAAATGTTGACCCTCAACATAAGGACAGCAGGCAAGATATTGATATTTATAGGTGGAATGGCTATCAAACCTCCATAGCTAAAGGTACAACAGTATAACGTCTCACGTTTTTAATGAACTTAATGGCTATAGTATAAGTCACTACCAAGCGAGGTAATGTGTGTGAATACTTGTTGCCATAACATAAAGACAGATGGTTCTAGAAACCAAAGCACCTGCAAGATATTTTGTTGAATCAGTGTACAACAATTGGGAATGTCTAGTGCTAGCTAGCATTTTGGGGATTATAGGTTCTCCCCCATTGTCATCCATGGGAGTTCTTGTTAATATGTATTGAAATGAAACTCCCTTGGGAGTACCAAGACATTTTGGAACATTTGGCCCTTTCTTATCTCTGGTAAGAGACTGTTTCCCAGAAATGGGAAGAAGGAGAGAGATAATTATGGAACCAATAAATTGCTTGCTGACTGTAAAATTACTGCTTGGAGCTTAATCGCTTCTGCATTTCAATGCATTGGGATGGTAGTTGGGGTTTGAGATTAAGTAAATAAATCCAGAAACAGAATCCATAAGATAATTATATTCTTTATCACCCCCCCCTACTCCAGCTCAGTGTTTTTGTTTTCCTCATGTGAACAAAGAGGGCATTGTAAATAATATGCTAATATATGCTGGTCTCGTATAGCTGGTATTAAAGACACTGAGAAAATGACCTGCTGTAAATCTGAGAAGGACAATTGTTGAAAATTAGCTTAAGACCGTATGAGCTCCAGGGAGTGCAGTACTCAACAAGGACAAGAACTTGCAAGAGATCCAAACTGAAGATAGGGTTAGCTTCACTTATTTTCTGTATCTCCGAAGTCTGGCACCCTGTGGAACCGGTTCATCAAGATGTGAGAGCCAGTTATTGTCTCAAGACCTGAATATGTTGGCATGAGTTTTCAGTGTGGATGGAAAAGTATTCCAGAGAAAGAAGTTGTCATTGTAGGATTTTTCTGTAAAATACACTGGTTCTGTTCCATCTCTTTCCTTACAGTTATCCTGGTGAGTGGTAAAATAAGCATTTACTAGTGTGAGGTGGAGGAAATGGTATAAAAACCGAAGTACTTACAACCTGGATTCTGTAAAATGTCCATAAGCAGTTGAGTAACAGTTGGTTATTACAGACTTCATAGCAACTGACTATCATTTGACATTGAAAAAATGCTCAGTGGGTTCAAGAAAAGCCTTCCTTCAATTTATATTTCAGCTTCATTGTTGCAATGACGCTAAAATCTAAATGTGAAATATGCAATGATTTGTGTTTTTGACCTGCTTCTATGTAATCGCCAACAGTATTAATGGGTGGCATGGATTTGTCTGAGGAAGCTTAGAATAGGCTTTAGGGATTTTAGACATTTTTAGACAAGATAATGGAGTCAACTTGATCTATGGTGTTCTCAGGTGTTATAGCTTAATTATATTGAATGTATAAACAAGTGTTGATACGATTGACAAGCTTTTGTGTACCGTTTTATCTGTGTTTGAAGCCTTCCTCAGGGGAGAAGATCAGAAAGCAGTGCATTTGTCAAGCTCCGTTGTGGCTACCAATGGTGCACATTTCCCATAGTCACTTCATGTTGCTACAGCGTTATGAACTTCTGTCTCTATTGCGTTCATTCCTTGAAGAACATACATGTATGAAGTCAGAGCAAAAATCATTGAAAAATAACTGAATGTAATATGCAATAGTTAACTGGCATGCATCTCCAAAAAAACCCCACATGAAATGAACATGCGCAATGAAGTATATTGTACTGAAAGAAATACTATTACCATTGCAGAACCAGGCGGGGTGTTTTTTTTTTTTTTTTTTTTTTTTTTTGGGGGGGGGGGGGGGGGGGTGGGGGGGGTGGGGGGGGGGGGGGGGGGGGGGGGGGGGGGGGGGGGGGGGGGGGGGG
>JABFDZ020000044.1:32478394-32507480 GCA_019775955.2 Pollimyrus isidori | reverse complement strand
CTGTGAGGCAGGCAGCATTCCCCATGCGAGTGGGCAGTGGAGACCTGAGACCCATGAAATGGTGTCACAGTTCCATTCCGAGATGGCAGCTTAGGGCAGTGAAATGGAGGGTGCTTTTCTGCAGTGCTGACACTTTGGCTGCCTTTGCTGTGACATGCGAGATGTCTCCTCTCAAGCTAGACGGAGCGGGGTGGTGGGGGTGGGGTTGGTGGTTGAGCAATACCTTCTGTACATGGACTTCCAAGCTTGATCATGCATTATGGAGCTTAAGTGCATGGAGTCCTGTTTGGCTCACACTCCTGGAATCACAGAGGGTTGTCTTGACATGTGGGTAAGATGACTGTTCATGTTCTGTAGGCAGTAAAGTCACGAGAGGTCTCTGCAAACAAGAGCAATTCAAATTGTAATATTTGTAGTAAAACGTAGACCTCCTCTAAGTCATAAATGTAGACCTCTCTAATAGTCACGCTATTTTTAATTTACAGTGGTTCTTTTTGAGGGGCAGGTTGCAGTATTGTATGTGTATTGCTGGATATGTTTGGAGCATTGCTGAAACTGATTGTGTCATCATTGCCTTTCATCGCAACATCCTGAGTTAAAAAAAAAAGAGTACATTTCTGGTGAGCGACAAAGCCTTCTGGGCTGCACTGTGCTGTGGCGTACTGTTGCTCCATTCATCCATGGCTGAAATCAACCATTGTCCTTGATGGAAGGTGGGGAGGGGGGGAGCATGCAGGGGAAAAGGCCCTGTCTTCTCTTATAGGATATCATCAATGTGCTTAATATATTCAGCAGAGCTGTGTGGAGTGCAGCGGACAATAAGAAGTATTAAAGCCCGTCTGGTTAATGCCAGGTAGCCATCTGTCAGGCCTGGTGTGGGCTTTTATGCTGCCGCTTTCAGAGTTGGTGCCCAGACATCAAAGAGCAAATTACATATTTTTTCCCCTCTTTGTTGGATTAACAGAACCTCTAGGCTCCACCGGTGGAATTTCTGAATTTTGCCTGGTCTTTCCCATCGTCACTATCCGTAACGTGCGCGTCACAAATCTGATTGCTCTTTAGTCTTTATCCGTCGTCTTTGTTGCACCCTTTCATTACACTGAACAACATACCTTGTATGTGGTCCCATCCCTATTGACGGAACAAGATACCCCTCGATCCTCTCTTGGGCGTGTCGCAGCTGCCATGGAGAGGTGCTTGTGTAACGTCTCGAATCGCGGCAGTTTCCACCGCAGTGCTTTGTAGCATTCTCCCCAAATTCCACACAGAGGAAAATATGGCCGCATAAGTTAAATATAACTCTGTATCTAAAGCAGTGTCCTGAATCCAGCCAGGATTCCAGGCCCAAGTCCTTGTGTATTCTTCACCGCGTGACATCACTGAAGGTCATATAGTTGAGGAGCTGCCATCAAGAGGGCATCGGCGTGTTTTTAGAAGTATTTCCTGTTATTTGCTTCATCACTGTCCTACTTTTGTTGGCATGTGCTTCCTGGAAACAAATTTTAAAGAAGAATTGAAGGCATTGGATGCCCCCCAAGACCATTGTGTTGCTATCAGGTCTTTTAACATTTAAATTCCTTAGAGGCAAAACATAATTGAAAGAGAATAAAGAATTGAAATTCATGAACCTGATACTGGACAGTGTAGATGTTGTGATCTGCAGTAGCAGCCAGGTCGACTGTTTCAGAATATTCATTCATTCCATTAGCAGTTAAACTGATTTAAAAAAAAAATAAAAACAAATTCATAAGCTGGATTTTTAAAAATCAAGTTGTGTATTTTTAAGCAACAGTTGGCTGTTCGGCCTAGCTGCCCCACGTATCTATGCAAGAAACATCAGCACATTACCTCTGGCTACTGAGGTTTGAGTTGGGGATCTACAGCAAATACATTTTTAAATATGTAAGTAATCATTATTTTATTCCGTTTTGGATTGTTTCTGTACTAAGCTCAAAACCTTGGTGGATTTAATAGTAAACCCTGTTTCCTTTGGAAAGTCCAGTCAATCCCATCCTGATCAAGGAGATCAGGAAAAAAATTCAGAAGTGTTTATTCCATTTTCGGTAGCCTTCCAGCACATTGAGAAATGTCTGATAACATAAGCAACAGTTTGTCACTTGAATTAAAAAGAGAACTCTGTGGCAAGAATTCTTTAAGATACACTGTCAAGATAAGACCAGTCTGACAGCAGAATACTGCAGTCCATAAATATGTGTTTGGGAGGAAAATCACATTCTCTGTAACATTGCATAGCTGTTTAAATTTGATACTCAGTCTGACTTCGGTCAGAACATACTTTCACGGTCTACTACTCCACTCCCTTGGTAAATGTTTAAAAAATAAAATTTGATGGATTCAGAGTATTGGTTGAGGTGGACAATACTGCTGTTCATTATAATTAACTCTGAGGAGTTTTTGGTAGATAACCAAGAGCTGAAGGTCCTGTTTTGCTTGTGCACTTTCTTGACTAAATGTCAGTAAAATTTAACACAACTGCTTCCTCAGTATCTAGTATATTCTTCTTTATTGATTTTATTTAGATGGCTTTTCTGAAATGGTTGGAAAGAGATATTGTACTAAATATTCATGGAACTTGTCGTATAGAAACATTTTGTTTAATAGCAAACTTCCCTAATTATTCCAGGTGTGTTAGTAGTTTTTTAAAAATATTTTTCTAATGTACCATAAATTATGCTACACAATCTTACATAAGATTTTGCAATGTAAATTGCTTAACTCATTGTATTATGCATTGAGTATAATTTATTTGGCTGTAATATATTGTATACAATTGTATAACATTTCTATAAGAACGTTTGCTGCAATTCTTCCCATTAGCTAAGGTCATTGAAATTTTTGAATATTTCATTTAATACGCTGTTCATTGAAGCATGTTTCTGGCTCGTGCTGTAGTAAGCTTTATATAGCTTTAGCATACTAAAGACAATATATATTAGGATTCAAATGCCTTTTTGGTTATGCTACCACTTTGTTCATTTGCCAGTAGGTCTCAGCTATTTCCATCAGTGGAGATACTTCCCCGTAGTGATAGTGGGTGGGGTGGAATGCATCTATGAATGTTTATTGTGGTGAATAGCAGTAACAGACCAGTGAAGTGTTTATTCTGGATATCTGGTTCCTTGTTTTACCTAAAACAAAAGGTAAATGACAAACGCACTAGCTGAATCTAAGCATACTTGCTTGACTTTAGAATTATCTGTGATCTAAACTGTACATACTTGTCTATTAACTGGAGTAGGAATTTGAAATATTTGTGTCCAACCATAAATTTTACTAAAATGCAGAGAGCGTGAGCACTTCAGTTCTGCAAGTGAGGTTCCCTTTTGCCAAGTATGGAGGAGACTGTGTCCTGGTCTAGAGTTGCCAGCTCTGTCACGAGCAAAGTAATATTTGCCATATCCAGTGGAAATATAGCTATCATACACTGTATGGACATCGGGACACCTGGCCATTCCACCTACAGGAACTTTTACATCCCATTCTAAATCCATAGACATCAATATGGAGTTGGTCTCTTTGCAGCTATAACAGCTGGCCCTCTTCTGGGAAGTTTTTCTACATGCTTTTGGAGTATCTGCAGGAATTCTTGCCCACTCATCCAGGAGAGCATTTGTAAGGTCAGGCGCTGCTATTGGATATGAAGGCCTGCCTCATGCTCTCCATTCTATTTCATCCCCAAAGCTGTTTGATAGGGTTGAGGTCAGGGCTTTGTGTGGGCCAGTCAAGTTCTTCTACACAAAACTAACCAACCAAACCTGCTTCCACCCAACCATATCTTTATGGGCCTTGCTTTGTGCATTGGGGAACAGTCATGCTGGAGCAGAAAATGGACCTCCTTGAACTGTTGTGCTGAAGTTGGAAACGCTGAGTTGTCAAAACGTCTTGGTATGCTGAAGCATTAAGAGTTCCCTTCCTTGGAACCAAGTGGCCTAGCCCAACCCATTAACCATTGGTCCCAAAGCATTATCCATCCTCCTCCAAACTTTACATTTGGAGGTACAATGGAGAAGTCAGATTTGTCACTACACAGAACGCATCTCCACTGCCCCAGAGTTTAGTGGTGGTTGTACTGTACACCACTCCGTCTGACACTTGACATTGGGCTCGGTAATGTGAGGCTTGCATAGAGCTTCTTGGCCACAGAAGCCCATTCAATGAAGCTCCCACCTCCAGTTTTTTGCTGGTGTTAATTCCAGAGGAAGTTTGGAACTCTGCAGTAATTGAGCCAACACGGCATTGGAAATGTTTATGCACCTCAGCACTCGCCGACCTGCTCTGCCCATTTTACATGGTCTGTCACTTCAAGGCTGAGTTTCTGTTGTTCCTAAACACTTTTTCACTTTGCAATAATACCACTTATAGTTGACTGTGGAATATCTAGCAGAGAAGAAACTTCACAAACTGACTTATTGCAAAGGTGGCATCTCATGACAGTACCACGCCTGAATTAACCGAGCTCTTCAGGATTGCCCATTTCTTTCACAAATGTTTGTAAACCCGCCTGTGTGGCTAAGTGCTTGATTTTTATACACCTGTGACAATGGGTCTGAGTGAAACACCTGAATTCAATGTTTGAGGCGTGTCCCAATACCTTTGTCCGTATAGTGTAGCATGCTTCAAAGGTCATGTTGTTACATCAGTATTATTGAAGAAAGGAAAGCGAAGGGCAACTTAAACCATTGACCCAGTCTGCAGATTCTGATTACCTAAAAACTTGGCTGGGATGAGTTGGACCAAACAGTCAAATGAGAGCAACCCATAAACACTTCTGAGAATCGCTGCAGAGGAGCTGGGATTTTGGGTGAAATCCTATTGAAACTAAATGCTTCATTCTTGCTAACAATGCAAATTGTAGTTAATTTTATGATATCCAAGATTTGTATGTGGATTTCAGTGTTTATGAACAACACTTTGCAGTCCTTTTTGTATATTGTATTTTTTTTTCTTAATTTCATTTATAGAAAATGTCATATAAAGCAAAAATGGTTTCCAGAATGTGTACAAAAACATTTGCTGGATGGTATGCATTTATGGGCCAATGCTTGGAGAATGCGTCATAGCTTCATCCTTCGACAAAAAACAAATCCCCTGAAAATGTAGTTTTGTGAGAGCAGTCAACGAATTTTGAAAAAGGGAATTAAAGAATTTTTCTACTTTGAACAATACATGTCCTGTCCATAATTTTGTGAGACATGATTGTTTATCCTTAATTGTTTTCCTTATAACAAATTGGGTACCAACTTCTGGAACCTTGGATATTATAAAATCTAATTGACCTTTAGGCGCTTGACCTTTTAGAGATGTTTTGTGCGGATTGGTGTCTCAATTACTGCTGCTGTCCTATGTGGTTGTCTGTCTGCTATACAGTATCTTGTACACAGTCCTGGAATTGGCTTAAGGCTCGCAACCTACATTAGTGAGCTTATGGGAGATGGATATGTTGACATTGGTTTTTAATTAAATCAACCTTAATTGATCATTTGTCTGCTGGTTTAAAAGAATACTGTGCAGTGTATTTAACTGCATTTACTACCAAATCTAATCTCTTTCTGAAGACATGCCAACTGCCATGTGACATGCCACCCATGGCAGGTGGGAATGACTACTAGTGCCCACCCTCTGATGGGTGTGCTGACGGCCACCTGCTGCTCTGTGCTTTACAGGCTAAAGTCTTCATCCAACAAAACATGCTCTATCCCTTGTTTGTGATAGTACTCCTCTTTACTTATAGTTCCCTTTCAACAAGGGAAAATGTTCCAGAAGCAGCTAGGAGAATGGTTAGGAAATGGCTTCCAACGAAAAAGTGTTACAGCATTGATGCAATGCAAATTGTATGTAGTAATTTTTGGAGATTGTATGTTCTTCCCATAATTGCATTAGGTTTCCTTCAGATATTATTGGACTGAGAGGAAACAGGAGTATGTGGCTAGATGAATTGGTGACACTAAAATAGGGAGTTTTTGGGTCCCGTAAAGGACTATCCTTGTCACCAATTTCCTCAGTCTTGCTCTTGGCTTTCTTTCTGCAACCAGTTTTAAGTTATTGTAGAAGATGAAATGGATGAATTTGTAATGATTCTTATTATATTTAAATTTAATAATTAAGCTGTCAAAGATTAGCAACCAGCTTCCAACTTGGCCTTATTATTTTGCAAACCAGCCGTGTTGTCAGGCTGACTTTAATATTCAGAAATGGAAGATGAAAGTGATTGTTTGAGAGCCTAAATGTAGTCTCTTCACAAGAAATAGTCAGCTAACAATATAGTGCCTTTTGCAATTATTCACAGTAGCTGCGTCAAAAGGCCGCGGTGATTGTTTGCTTCTATGTGTAATGTGCAACAGTTATAGTACGGTAATGAGTTGCACAAAGCAGTGAAGAAAACGCAGGATTGGGACTGCTGCTGTTCAGACAATTTCAGGGGAAACTGCAGAATCAGCTGCCTGGATAGTATGTAAGACCAGTGAAAGCTCCATCGGGGGCATATGCTAATGTGAGCCTCCTGTGCCTTTGTGGAAGAGAACTCTGACAGGTTACACACACACTGTGCCATAAAGGAGAAAATGACGGAGGTTGTCGTGGTTGTCATGAAGTTATCGGTGCCCCTCCAGCAAGAGGAGCAGATGCGTAGACAGGCAGGCCCCAACTCCTACTGGCACTGGGCTTAGTGTGAAATATGTAGCTTAGCTGAGCCAAGTTTGATAACGCCAAAAAAAGTGGGTTTGCGGTGAGCGTGATACTTTGTATACTTAAAGTATTCCATGGACATTAATTAGTTCATATTCAGATGGTTTTAATATGTTTATTTCTAGTAGACCAAAAAATGAGGTAAACTGAAGTTCTGCAGAAAAAGGCACTGCCTTTGTGTTCACAAAAAATCTACAACCTCTTTCTTAAATATGATACCAGCAACTAGGGAGTACTTAATATTGATCCTCATCTCTACGAGGGTATGATGTAATATTTAAACCACTCTTGCAAAAGTCAATTACTCTATTGGGGGGGGGGGTCAAGCTCTTCTGTCCTTCATAAATGGTCGCAGGGTTCCATGTGATATATCTCCTCTTTGGGGGAAAGGGGAAGGGGACTAACATTTTAGTTCTGAAATGAGAGCTTCTTGCCATAGTGGTGCTCCCGTGGAGAAAGACAAGTTGTGAACAAAACCCATAATCGGCTTATTGAGGGCTTGTACAAAACCTTCCTTTCAGCCAGAGCATCTGCTGCTGGCAGGCCTTAATGTAGGTGCAAGTAATTGTATTATGGACTAGATAACTGTTAAATGTTGGAACATTGAGGGGGGACTTGGGCTGGCTGTAGTTTCCAGGCGACTGGGTCATGCAGCCATGTTTACTGCTTCTGTTATCCATTGGGCTGGAGTCAACTGTAGATGTGTGCCAAACTTGGGAAATGACGGAACCTTGGACATACTGTGAGTTTTCACGCTCCTCGTCAAGCTTGGCTTGCAGTTCACATTTCAGCCATCGCAATCTCCCCCCCCCCCCAGTTTGAAGAACAACCCCTGTGCCCCGCATGTCCAAGTTTTTTGTATTCCCCTAACACATTAAAGGAACGCTTCTTTGCATGGAACAGCCTCCAGACTGGCGTGCATTTCCTATGCTGAGCCATGCAAGTACGGGGACTTGGGTACATCTGGCAGATGGATTTCACTCTGACAAGGCAGAGCGAGAGGATTAGATCTTCGGGGCCATGTTGTGAGTTGGCTGCACTACCTTATCAAACATCTCCACCTAAAATGGCTGCCCTTACAGCTCGTAGGGTCTGTGACTCCTCAACGCTGAAGAGCTGGCTGAAGTGCTCTTTCAGCAGGACTGCATAGGGAACGGAGACGAGCGTTGGGCAAACATTGCGTGTTCTCTCCTCTAGTCTCCACTTCTTGTTATGTGAGGCAGAATCAGCCAGAAAGTAGGAGGAAAACTATTTCAGAGATGTTAAATACACTCATATCACTTAACTGAGCAGGTTGCAAAGCTGAACTTCCTTCCCCAACAACAGAACACCACAAAAAACCACTCTGTTCTAATTATAGAAGATTTCAATACTTTTAAGCACTTATGGGTCTTGTGTTGGATGTCAGGTCACAGAATTATATAGTTAAGCATTCTGGTTCATGCTACGATTTTAATTAAATTGAATTGAAAGTAACTTGCAAATTCTGAAACGCCATGTGTGACAATATGTGAGAAACTGCAGCATTAGCGTTCAGTTTGAATGCCGCAAAAAAGCACATCTAAAATGGGAAAGAGCTGTCGTGTGATTGTGCAAATACATTTAACATGAAATAGGAGCCATCTCTTTAGAGACTGCCGAAAACTAATGTAAGTATCGGAAGTAGACTAGTCATGTATGGCCAATGCGCGATTCTTCAAGTAGTTCTGGATCGGCTCCGATACTGATCTGAATATCTCTATTTTGAAGTTTCCATTCTTGGTGTAAATGTACTCAAGTCACCTCTTCCAAGAGGCATTGCAGATGTTACTGGAGTCAGTACATCCAGACAGCTCTTATGACCACAGCTATATTTAGGAAGCGTTCTGGCTTTTCTTGTATATCATGTCCTTCAATGTCAGTTTCAAGATGACATACTTTTGGATAATGCTATATCAAATTGAAATGCTTTATGGCACTAATCAGTTGAAATGAACAGATTACATAAGTAGTCAACTACTGTTTTAAATTCAAGGAAGGTGGTTTTTTTTCCCTTGAATTTAAAACAGTAGTTGACTACTCATGTAACTCATGTAATTACATAAATCTTCTTTATATACAAAGAACTTTTGGCTCCATTGGTGTTTGGTCTGGCCAATAATGGACCAAAAACCGTACCTCAATATTTTTAGCAGAATACCGTGAAGTGATGATATTATCATGTCTTTTAAGAAGTGGGCTAAATGTTCAGTTTTGTCAAGAGCACATGTGATGTCTCAAACGCATTCATTAAAATGGTGTGTGGCCAAATGAGACTGAAATACAGGGTTTCCTTTCCTGTTTTCAAATATACAACTAACTAATCAGTATAAATATTTCCTTTTATTCCAATCACAAGTTTCAAAATGAAGACAAAATTATTTATGCCAAAATCAGTGTTTTATGGATCAAATAAACCAGCTGTGACGTAAAAGCATTTCCTTTCACGTCCATTAACAGTCTTTGTCCCCCTCAGTTTAGGATATTACCCTCAAAACAGAAGGTGAATGTTGAGGAGCAGAAAAAGATCTCTAAATCTAAAACATCGTTGGCTAATGGCTGCTAACTGAATGGTTTAATTTTAGCTTTGAATTCTGTGCGACATCACTACCAAAGCTCTCGTGTTGGTTGGACCAGGAAGGAATACTATTGGTCTCTTAATCTTTAATAGAGCCCAATTTTATAGCACAACGAATGAGTATCAATATAAGCAGTATTGTCATCCTATATCTTGTTTTGAAAATATCGATATGCTGTTTAAAAAATAAAAAATAAAAGTCATACTGCCTAGTATTAATTGGAGGTACTGAGTGGTACAGTGTGCATTTGTCTTCTGTGTCATGAAATGAAGGTAGACTTTTTTTTTTACCAGTAAGACCAGGAGCTCATTTAGTCAGAATGGGCTTAGGTCATTACAGACCAAGTAATTATATTACTATTTTTTTAAGACTATTAGTAAATAATATGTTATGGAATTTTACGTTGATGTCAGTTCAGTAAATGTCATGGCATATACATTTTGTAGGAGTCAAAGTTGAAATGCAGGCTGTACTTTCAGAGCTGGGTTGCCACAATGCTGGGATTGCAGCTGGGTTGCGACACTGCTCTGTCAAGTTAAAATGGTGACACATGGAAGGCAAGGTGCTAAAACTGTCTCAGGCAACTTGAAGAATTTAAATTCATCAGAATATCAATGTCATATTTCAATGTCTATACATTATGAAGTATCACTCCAGTTTGCCAGTGAAGTTTGGTCGGAGTTCTTTTTGTATACAACCTTTGACACTGAGCTTATGAACTATGCTTACGGTGAGGGAAATAATTATTTGACCCCTGCTAAATTGTAAAATTGACCCATTAATAAAGAATTGACAACTCTAGAACATCACTGGTAGGTTCATTGTAACAGTAAAAGATCAGCAAAACAAGCCAGAAAAATCAATATGTAACAGTTACAAACCAATTTATCATTTATCTAGGAAAATAAGTATTTGATCCCTTGGAACATATGCTTTAGTTCTTGGTGGAGTAACCAATGTTGGCAAGCACAGCTGTCAGATGTTTCTTGTAGTTGGTCACCAGGTTTTCACACAGTTCAGCGGGAATTGTCATGCACTCCCCTTTGCAGATGTCCTCCAAATCTTTAAGGTTTTTAGGCTGTCACTTGGATAGCCGAAGCTTGAATTCACTCCATAGGTTTTCTCTGGGATTAAGGTCCGGAGACTGGCTAGGGCACTCCATGACCTTAATCTGCTTCTTCTTCAAGCAGCTTAGGGTTGTTGTCTTGCTGGAAAACCCACCCACAATGCATTTTCAGTGCTCTGGCTGAAGGAAGGAGGTTCTCTTCCAAGATTTTATGCTACATGGCCCCATCCATCTTTCCTTCGATGCAGTGCAGCCATCCTGTAGCCTTGACCAAAAAATACCCCCAAAGCATAATGCATCCAGTAGGGATGGTGGTCCTGGGGTTACAGTTAGTCTGCATTCTTTTCCCTCCAAACCCAGTGAGTAGAGTTCATGCCAAACAGCTCATCTGACCACATCACATTCTTCCAAGCCTCACTGGAATTATTCTGGTGTTCACTGGCATGCTTCAGAAGGGCCTGAACATGGGCCCTCATGAACAGGGGTACTTTGAGGACTGCAGGATTTCACACTATAACTGCATACTGTATTACCAATTGTTATCTTGGCACTTGAGGTCCCTGCTGCTGTGAGATCATTTAATGAGCTCCTCCTGTGTAGTTCTGGGGTCAGCCCTCACTGTTCTTCATTCAAGATCATTGATGCTGCACAAGACTAAATCTTCCTTTGGGCCCGAGATCCAGGGTGATTGACAGCTATTCCGTCCGTCTTCCATCTGCAAATAATTCCACCAACAGTTGTTACTTTCTTACCAAACTGCTTGCTGATGATCATGTAGCCGATTCCACCGTTGTCAAGGTCGACAGTCTTGTCTCTGACATCCTTAGTCGACTCTCTGGTGTCTCTCATGGTGATAAGATTGAAAGTCTAGAAAGGCTAGTGACTAAAGAATACTCTTTAAACAAAGTAATGCCATTAAATGTGAATGCTGGCTTAGTATCTGTTAATACTTAAGTACTATTTGTGTTGTGTTAATGTGTTAATTTCTTGCTGGCTTGTAGGGGATCAAATACTTACTAAGATAAATGGCAAATTGATGTGTACCTGTTACATAATTTTTTTTCTTGTTTTGTTGAAAATCTTATGATGTTGAAATAAACATTCCATTGAACTTATGGACTCCTCATTACTTTATAAATGGTTGAAGTTAGGAATTTAATGGGGTTCGATTATTTCCCTCATTGTATGTTTGCTATACAACAGATTATTAAAGATTCAGGTCTGGTATGACCATTTATCTTCTGATTTTGGCTGGTTTCAATCAGTCCAAAGGATTCTTAAGTCAGGCTGTGAGTGTGAAGAATATCTGTCTTCGTTTTGTCAGGACTTAAAAACTAAGCAGTATTTCCTGCTGTAAGCAAGCTGCAGAGTGTTTCACGGTGCTAGAATAAACCAATAATTTGTCCTCATTTTGTTTAATTTTTGGGGATAAATAGTGCAGGTAATTGTAACACACTTGGGGCATGATATGATCTACAGCATTAGTTCTCAGTGCCCCATGAGGGGAAGAACCTCTGTAATTTTAATGACTGTTTAAGCTACTCTTAAAGTACAGGGATAGGGTGAGCATAGAGCCTACCTCAGGGCACAAAAGTCACAAGGCAAGGCTAAAAACAAAGCCTGTAGATACTTTCTGCTTAATGACCACAATTTCAGAATCTCAATTCTGGGAAGTCTTGACTTCTGTATTTCTGGAATTCATCTTCAGTGAAAGTGTGTCATCTTTGTCCATGACAGTTTTCTGTGGAAGTCCAGAGTGATGGAAGTTCTACAGTGTGATGGCTGCCATTTCCGGGCTGATTCATACGATGACCTCAAGGCACACATCCAGGATGTTCACACAGCCTTCTTGCAACCCACAGCAGTCGGAGACAGGAGCCCAGAGCATTCTGGGTCCAACTCTCTCAACTCGCTCCACCAAACCGAGGAGGACGAGCAAGCCGGTATTATCTCATCGGACTGGTTGATATTGCTCAGGAATGGGTAAAATATATATATATAGCAAATGTGCTTCCATAAATGTTTTAAAAATATGTATTTGATTATAAATACCCATTCATGATTTGTTTTTAAAATACAAAGAATTGTTTAAACGTTTGATTTGCAACAAAGAACAATATTCGTTTGCAAGTATTCTTGAGGGATGGTTAGCCGGGTTATTTTTTTTAGTGTCTAATCAACTGATCATAGGAAGCTCAGTTTATTGCTTGTTTAACAATAGAAGACAATGGTTTTTGTATTACCCATTGAGGTTTTAACCAATCTAATAAAGTATTAAGACATTTTTATTCTTTTTAACTAAGCATTATACCTGCTTTTAGGTTTATCTCTTGGCTTGTTTATTTGTATAAGTACTGATATGGGTCAATTTCAACAATTTTTTTTTTTTCTTTTTTTCTTTTTAGCTTCGACATTAGCTTATAAGCTAAACTGCACAATGTTGAATGGGTAGTATGACAGTTTTCTCGTGGTCATTTTCTTTGCCATTTTATTAAACACTTTCAAAACGGTGCTGAGGTGCTAGTATACTTTATGCAACTTCCCAAGTCAACTGAAAATGTGCAACCTCTGTTAATATCCCAACTGAGCTTGAGTTACTATGATTGTGTTTAGAGATAATGTCTGTGTTTTTTCTCAGAGCTCCATACCTTGGACCTGGACCCTGAACCATTTACTGGTTCATCACAGACTACTCACAAACGATCAGTGAACCAGCCCTCTAGATCTACAACTCAGTTTTTCCAGTGCAAATTTTGTGTGCGTTACTTTAGATCAAAATCACTCCTTAACGACCACACCAAAAGAGTACACGCAGTTGTCGGCATGGCGTCTGAGGGCAGTTCATCACCCCCACAAACCTCTAAGCAAACTAGCTACAGCATTCTTATGCATGAAGGTATGAGGAAGGTGTTCTCTTGCCAGTACTGCACATACAAATCTCCTCGACGTGCTCGGATTTTGAAACACCAAAAGATGTTTCATAAATATATC
This sequence comes from Pollimyrus isidori, assembly GCA_019775955.2. Lineage (NCBI taxonomy): Eukaryota > Metazoa > Chordata > Actinopteri > Osteoglossiformes > Mormyridae > Pollimyrus > Pollimyrus isidori. The sequence goes on along the minus strand of JABFDZ020000044.1, from coordinate 32,494,121 downwards.
CTTTTAGACTCTCCTGATAACGAATTACCCACAAATTCAGTTATGCTGCCTACCCAGGAAGCTAGTTTGGAATTACCAGAGGAAGTAGTACAACGTAGTATTTTGGAATCAATGGTCAAACCTCTTACAAAATCCAGGGGAAACTTTTCCTGTGAGTGGTGCGGATACCAGACACTTCGACGAGAGCGCTGGTGTGATCACATGATGAAAAAACACCGTAATATGGTAAAGATAATTTCGTCAGTTCAGCAGCAAGATGGGGATACTAGTATTGATTCATCCAAAACCAGCTCACTTCATTCTCCCAGTAGTAGTCCTAATTCTGGATTGCCATCCAATAGCTTGAATGGTAAAGACTTGTCATCTGTTAATACAGGGTTTATGGGCTCCTCCGAAAGTGCAGCACGGTCCACCCCCGGACAAGTGGATGATTTTTCATCTTATGAGTATTCTCAGAAGAAATCTAAGATACCTAATAGTACAGGAACCTCTCTTTCAGAGAGACCAACATTTGTAATGTCTGATATATCTAATTCTGGAGTGGACTTTGAGACAAGAAGCACACTGGGAAGTAGCTCAGATGATGAAGCAGAAGATATGGATGATACTATTGCTCATTTACCTGATTCTAAAAAACAGCTGCTGTCTGATGAGGATTACAAGATGCTTGAAACAAAGGGAATACCATTCACAAAGCATATGAACAGATTCCAGTGTCCATTTTGTTCGTTCTTGACCGTGCATCGTCAGAGCATTTCTCGTCACATTGAAAAAATCCATCTTTCTGGCAAGAAGACTCTATACAAATGTGACAAATGTCCTTTCATATGCACTAATCCACTCAGACTTGGCACTCATAAGCAGTGTCATGTGGAGACATCCTCTGAATGGGAAAACATGGATGACAGTCTGTACATTCAAGATGAAGAGCCAATGAATGGAGGGAATGTCAGCTCCAAAATCTCTAGCAAAAAATCCTGTGGAATAGCAGAAATCGATCCAGAGAAGTCCTATCACTGCTCCCTCTGCAGCTACTCTACAACCACGCTGAAAGGACTCCGTGTTCATCAGCAGCACAAGCATTCTTACTGTGACAACATGAAGGCAGACACTCTTGATGGTTCACCAAATGAGCAGCTGGACTCTGAACATGAAATCTGTAGTTCTTCAAGCTATGTGATGAAGACCCAAACATCTATTCTTGGATTTTCATCAAAAAAGCTTGTCAGTAAGAGTGCAAGGAAATCAATCAACGACTCGCCCCTTGATTTATCTCCGGTTAAGAAGAGAACCAGAATAGATGAAATTGCAAACAACCTGCAAAGTAAAATCAGCCAAAGCTCACAAAAGGAGGAGGCCATTATTAACCTAGAGGAGATGGATGATGAAGAGCTAGAAGAGGAGAATGGTGAAAATGAAACCGATGAAGACAAAGTTGATATTGAAGTCACGCAACAGTCAAAGAAACAGTGCATCTCTCGGCCACGGCGGAAGTACTCCAGAGAGATGAAGGAAACCCGAGAAGAGGGAAAACAGAAGCTCTTCCTTCACGAGAAACGAAAGTCTAGCAACACATTGATTCAGTTGACTATTTCAGATGATGACAATGAAAACGAGTGTGCCTCTTCAGCTGGGTCTAAAAGCTTGCTGGATCAAGCTGAAAAAGACGGTGGAGGGGAGGTTTTCCGGCATGGCAGTGATTACAGTGATGACACGGCCACCCTATTTTATTGCAAACATTGCGAGTATCAAAACAAATCAGCACGCAGTGTCAGCACTCATTATCAAAGAATGCACCCATATATCAAGTTTAATTTCCGATACATTTTAGATCCTGAAGATCAGAGTGCCGTTTTCCGGTGTTTAGAGTGCTTTGTAGAGTATACAACCTTTGATGATCTTAATCAGCACTACGTGGAGCATCACCCTGAAGCCATGAATGTGCTAAACTTCAATCAGCCGGATCTGGTATATAAGTGTCGTTTCTGCTTGTACACCAGCCCAAACGTTAGAAGTTTGATGCCACATTATCAAAGAATGCACCCTACGGTGAAAATAAACAACGCCATGATTTTTTCCAGCTATGTTGTTGAGCCACGTCACAAAGATTCCATTGAGTCACAGACACTGAGGGAGATCTTAAACTCTGGTCCCAAGAACTTTAGTAATTCTTCAAGTGGATCCAGATCATCTGTGCAATTTAGTCCAGTCCATAAGAGCTCCAAAAGTCAAGAGTACTACACAGAGACAGAAGTCATGAAAGAATCTGTGGTTAACAATGTAGTCGTCTATGACTGTGACATCTGCTCTTTTGCCAGTCCAAACATGCATTCTGTCCTGGTTCATTACCAGAAAAAGCATCCAGAGCAGAAGGCATCATACTTTCGTATCCAGAAAACAATGAGGATTGTCTCTGTAGATAGAGCTCAAGCTTCAAATAGTGACACACCTGATGCGAGTGCCTCTAATTCCTTGAAAATGTCAAATGTGATTCCTATGGGAATGGATGAAGATATTTACTACTGCAAACACTGTGTGTACAGTAACCGGTCAGTTGTGGGTGTCCTTGTCCATTACCAAAAGAGACACCCAGAAATAAAGGTAACTGCAAAATATATCAAGCATGCTCCCCCTACCTCTGGTCTAATGAAGTTAATGGAAGAATTGCAGATCGCACCACCAAAACAATTCTTGAAATCAACCAGCAATAATGGGGTAGATAATTTTTCCCATACCAAGTCTGGTGGTGACAAAGGAGAGGTGGAAATGCTGTATTTTTGTCAGCATTGTGACTATGGGAACCAAACTGTCAAAGGAGTCTTGATCCATTACCAGAAAAAACACAGAGATGTGAAAGCAAATGCTGATCTGGTTCGAAGACATACTGCTGTAGTGCGGAGTCAGCGGGAAAGAGCTCAGTCCAATAATTCATCTGTCCCTGCTGCCATTTCTGATTCTGAGGTGACTAGGCCACTCCGGGCCTTAAAGTGCAGGCACTGTACCTACACATCTCCTTATGTATACGCTCTAAAGAAACATTTAAAGAAGGACCACCCAACAGTGAAAGCTACAGCCGTGACAATTTTGCACTGGGCTTATCAAGATGGCATATTGGAGGCTGGGTACCACTGTGAGTGGTGCATCTATTTCCATCCAGAACCAAATGGACTTCTCATGCATTACCAAAAGCGTCACCCTGAGCACAACGTGGATTACACGTACATGGCCACCAAGTTATGGGCAGGACCCGACACCACAGCTTCTCAGTCAGTAGGAAATGCTGACTCCAAGCATTACCAATGCAAAGATTGTGCCTTTCAAGCCTGTTCCATCTGGGACATAACCAATCACTACCAGGCTGTTCACCCTTGGGCTGTCAAAGGTGATGACTCTGTGCTGCTTGATATCATCAAAGGTAACCTGTCCTCAGAAAAGAGGCAGACTTCCACAAAAGAAGATCTCTCCCTTATTTCTGGCCAGTTTAACAGTCATGTTTGTGAGCAGGGCCAAGAACCGTCATTGGATCTCACAGGGCAGCTGACAAAAATCGTCTCCCATCAGTCATTTCCCAGCACATCAATTTCAAATAACCCATATCAGTGTACTGTTTGTTTCTCAGAGTACAACAGCCTTCATGGTCTTCTAACCCATTATGGAAAAAAGCACCCTGGCATGAAAGTAAAGGCAGCTGATTTTGCACAGGAAACTGACATCAATCCTAGTTCAGTCTACAAGTGTCGGCATTGTCCGTATGTGAACTCTCGTATACACGGGGTACTGACTCATTACCAGAAGAGGCATCCTCAAATTAAAGTTACTGCTGAGGACTTTGCTGATGACATCGAAGAAGTTATAGATGTTAACGAAGGGGAAGAAAAGTACAAATCTCAGAGGCAGGGGTTTGGTGCTTACAGGTGCAAAATGTGTCCATATACTCATGGAACATTAGAAAAACTGAAGATTCATTATGAGAAATATCACAATCAACCCGCTTCAGATATGTTCAGGCCTACGTTTGCAGATCTTTCTAGCAACATGGATGAAACGCACGTTGAAAGTAATCTTGCAGACGTGGAAGATGCTACTGATTTTCAGCCTGCATTCTCTGAGTTTTCAGTTGACAAAGGTGAAAAGCAATCATTTAGATGTCAACTTTGCAAGTATTTCTGCTCTACCAGGAAAGGTATAGCACGCCATTATCGCATTAAACACAACAATGTCCGGGCACAACCTGAGGGTAAGAACAATGTCTTTAAGTGTGCTCTCTGCTCTTATACCAACCCCATTCGCAAAGGCCTCGCGGCACACTACCAAAAGCGACATCACATTGACGCGTACTACACTCACTGCTTGGCTGCATCGAAGACCGCCACAGACAAACCCAGCAAAGTGGTGGTGCCTGCAGCCGAAGAGCAAGGCCCCATGCTGAGCGAGGAGCTCAGGGTTGCCGTGGAAAAGAGGAAATGCTCCCTCTGTTCTTTTCAGGCTTTCAGCAGAAAGAGCATAGTCTCCCATTACATCAAGCGTCATCCTGGTGTTTTCCCCAAAAAGCAGCACTCTAGTAAGCTTGGGCGCTACTTCACTATAGTGTACGACAAGGAACCCGAGAATCCTGCTGAGGTGGAAGAAAAGAGGGCGACCGGGGAGCCCTGTGTGACAGAGCAGGACGACGATTCGGAGAGGCTGCCGTTCAAGTGCAGCAGGTGCTTCAAGCTCTCGTTCAACGCGGCCGAGCTGCTCTGCATGCACTACACCGAGCATCATAGCAAGGACCTGAAGCGAGACTTCGCCACCCTGGCTGGCCCCACGGGAAATGCCGCTGACAGCTACCAGTGTGCCCGATGTGACCTCAAGTTCCTCAGCCTCCCAGAACTCAGTACCCACTTAACCAGCCACAATGAAGACATCCGAAAGCGAGTGGAGCGTCAAGAGAGGAGGAAACAGCTTCTTAACAAGCAGAAGGGAGCCGAACAGCTGGACGGCACTCCAGAAAAGGTGTGTACCTTTTAAATATAAATATACTGTACGTGACCCTGGCTGATGATGATTATTTAGGTAAGAATTTAGCTGTTGCGACACTTCTTGCAAAATACTTCTGTTTCGGTGCTGATGAGCGATATGCAATTGGATTAAATTTTCGATCTTCAATTTTCTTTTCCATAGCTGGAGAACCATGCCAGTAATGTCCCAATAGGGTACAGGTGCAACTTTTGTGTGGAGGTCCACCCCACTCTCAGGGCTATCTGCAACCACCTGAGGAAGCATGTCCAGTATGGAGAGACCAAGGCAGGCCGTGTGAAGGTGAGGGGTGGGACTGTAACTGCAGGGGTGTCGAATGACGTCCTCCCAATGTGTGAGGTCACATTATCGGGTCTCTGAACTTGTCAGTCATTGTGGTTGTGATTGTTACTGTTCAAGATGGTGATAATTTTCAGGGTGCTGATTTTTTTTTTTTTGGTTAACTTCCTCAAAGGCTTTTGAAAGTTACTCCATCTCTGACTGTTGCCCTGTGGTGTGGAGGAGGGTGTGATAATCCTGGTGAAAAGGCGCCATTGCCTCAGGGGTAGTGGGTAATGGTAAGATTTAACCATTCTTCACTGGAGCCAAAGGGCTGGAAGATAGAAACAGAGCAAGGGATTTGAGGTTCATCTGGTACTGAAGCCAAACTGGTTTCTGCAAGCTAAGCAAAATGTTTCTGTGTGCTGCACGACTGTCCAGAGGCTTTTTTGAGACACTGTGGAGTGATTTAAAGGAACACACAGGGTAAAAGTACATGTGGTATTTTAAGAGTTTGCAGTCAAGTGCTGTGACTAGAATAATAATCTTTTCCTGATGTGATTTTATATAAATTAGGTTTCACTCACACAGCAGGGCTGGTAAGTTCGTCAAGAGTTCTAGCGTTTTCGTTGTCATAAGCAGGTCAAGTTGTCTTGCGCTTATTTTTTCATCCAGATACATGAAGTTACTCATAAACCAAAAAAAAGTCTGAGGGGCTGCAAATGCTTTTTTGTGATTCTTCCTGGGTGAGGGAAAGAATGGCAGTGAACTGGGGCCGTGGGATGGAGCACATAGCTTATTCACCTGCTAAACTCAGGCCCCAACTTGACAGATATTATTTGAACATGACTTGAGCTGAGGTACACAATCCGTGGTTCGATTTTTGCAGCCGCACCCTCTTGTAAACCGTGAGGAACGTTCTTGAAAAGGTGATGTTTGAAAACTGGCTGTATGGGTTGGATTGCTGTTTACTGTTCACACAAACATTACGTGAATGAGCAGAATCTTGAAATTGTTTTAGTTGTAGATGGTATTGTTGCATAAAACATATCTATTAATGTGGGAAAAAATGTGAGATGCAATAAAAGCAGTAATCCTGGCAGCTAAGACCTTTAGCTAAAAATACAATTAACTGCTCCTTTCCAATTATTTCCCACCTTTTTTATTAGCATGAAGTACCAGAAATACCAGTGTCTGCACCAGGCGATGGAGAACCGAACGGTGGTTTGGAAGAGGCGGAGCCCGTCACCCTCGGGTTGAGTCCAGTTTCGCCCGAGGCAGCCGCTGCCTTGGCAACTGATGCCAAGCCGGAGCTCGAGCACGGATCGTGCGAGCTGGTGGCCGTCAGCGAGCGGCGGGTGGAGAAGCATGCGTGTGGCCAGTGCGACCGCGTGTTCATGTCCATGCAGGGCCTGCGTTCACACGAGAGGAGCCATTCGGCAATGGCGGCAGCCCTGAGCAGGCGGGAAGACAAGTACATCTGCCAGTACTGCCCGTTCAGCTCCCCCTTCAGGCACAAGTACGGAAATACTGCCCGAGATGGCGCCTCTTTTATTCTTCTGTCTTGCTGTCTGTTTTCAATAACCGCTTTCGCCTAAAATGTATGCCAGAATACTTAGGGTAAATGGCATGGTCTGGGATATCTGTCAGTCCGTTGTAATGTTTTTCTTCTCGCTCTCTCCGACTCTCTCAATCACACATAATGACAGACACAAACACACCCGTTAATTTAGGATGACTCGCTAAAAGCATTCTTCCATTATTTATTTTACAAGCCCTCATCACACATCGCTGAGGTGAAGTTCTCAGAGGAGACGCACTTGGGCGTAATGAGAAGATGCCCACGGCCGGTGGCAGATTCATACCTGCGTCTACAGGATGATGGTTCTGCTTGCCGAGCCTCTGTGCTCTCTGTCGTTGCTTTAATGGTGTCAGCTTTTCCCCCCTTTCTCTTGGTGGTCCAGTATATGATTTGTGTAATATATTTCTCTATCTGCTTTCACAACCAGTATTTAAATCGTGTATTCAGGAAGAGGCTCATTCTCCGATACATGTGAAACTGCACGTTCTTTGAAATTCTTAATTGCTTTTATGCCCACTCTTTATTACATTAGCATGTTGTGTTGGTTTATTTAAATTTTTTTTGGCTTTGTGTCTTCGGAACATTTAGCTACAAATATTTCATGTTGAATGTTGGCTACATTTTGTGCAAACGTGAGGCCAACCCAGCAGGGTGACTTGTCGATTGCCGTTTCACAAAGTGATATGATGAGGAACTAATTACTGCCAGACAGTCATACATTTAAAATAGGAAACGCAGGTAGCAGTTTTAATGTGATGATGAGAAAATGGATGGATGACGCACGGGTGATGTGGTGCGATGGTTGTCACCATAAAGTTGGGCACTGCTGGCTTTTGGCTGTTGACGCTCTTTCCTTTGTCTCTTGTGCCCCCGTCCTCAGCCTCCAGCGACACATTCTGTCCCACCATCGACATCGCAAGCCCTTCATCTCCAAGTCTGCCTACCTGAGCCGTTTCAAAAGCCACCTGAACAAAGCTCATCCAGGTGAGAAGGGCGCGACACAGAATATCCTGTTAAATATTCCGACCACTGTGGTCGGCTTTTTCATAGCGCATGTTGGCTCTGCAATGAGAGTACGGTTTAAGCACGAGGGCCTATTAGATTTGGGACCGTTTGATTGAGTTATGTGGCGCCTTTTATCATACAGTTGATATCACATAGCAAAGCTTTATCAACATTACAAGTATATTGACAAGACAATTAACAACATTTAATGTAAAATTAAAATTTATATGAAGAGAAGGCCAAAAACCAAGTTTATGCACTAGACCAAAAATTCACTTCTCCATACACACTGCTGTATGAGTTTACAGTTCATATTCCGCTCATATCACAGCTTTTTTATCTATTTGCTGAGGTAAGCTGCTGCTTCATGGGACATTGAAATATTAGATGCTGAACGGGTCGTTTTTCTGCTGTATTTTCCCTTTCTTCATGTGCAAGAAATGGATTGATGGATTTAAGATGATTTCCTTAAAATTGCACTGGGTTCGCCTTATAAATAAACCTTGTGATGGCAACAACTGACTGTGGCTTAGAAGCTGTGTGAAATCTCCAAGATAGACCGTTAAGTATACTGACGCATTACATCATTTGTTTCCTGCTTTTGTCTGCCATATTAATTAAGGGAAACAGAAGAGTCTAGGTGGAATCTTGTTTGCCTTCAAAGGGTGTGTCAGCACCCGGCTTGCAGTACCTTTTGATAATACTATTATACATTGCTTTTAGAGGGTGGGATGTGGCAGGTGAGCAGAGGTGCTTTGGGAAGGCCAGGGCGTGGTGATCATATCCAGGAGGTCCTTAGCTGACTGCTGAGATGTAAATCTCTAATGCAGGCATGTTGGTTGTGTTCCTGACCAGGTGAGAACACATACAGGTGCTTGTCTTGCCCTCAGTCCTTCATGACAATCAGCCAGCTGAAAGAGCATTCCCAGGAGGTCCATGGAGAGGTGCTCACCCTCCCCAGGCTCCGTGCTGCTGCTCAGTTGACAGTCCGTCCGCAGCGGCCTGCCCGGATGGGTGAGAAGCTCCCTGTCACCATCGACTCCACTGGTCAGTACCTTGCATTTTATGTATTTTCCTGCGTTTACGTGTTTTGCCTCAATGGTTGCCTCATTTACTAGTTTTGCGAGCAGGTGTTGAACTAGAGTGATATTTATCACTATGGCAACAACTATGGCAAAATATGATGTATACTGTAGATTTCGGCTATTAGTTATACAAGTGGATTCTTCTAAAAAGATATTGTCTGTACCTTTCATTAGTCTGAATTATGGCTAAAACCTCATATGGAGAAAAGAGTCAATCGTGATAGTTATTACCTCTCTTCCTGGAACCTTGCTGACCTAATTTTTTTCCTCCAACGGAATTATGTATAAAACTTTAGGGTAAACCATATATTTACTCCGACTTTAGATGTACCGTTGTGAGAATGTGTTTGTGAAGGCTTTGGAATTGTGTGTTCCTGCACTAATTTCTCCTCGAGTGTGATCTGATTGGTGTTCACAATACTGCTCTGTTTCAAAAAACAGTGAGGACCACCTTTTTGTCCACTCTGTGGAGTTAAAATGACTGCATCACTGGAGAGAAGGTTGTCTATTTTCTCAATGGAAAAATAAGAAATATCAACATGTACAATCACCCGAGAAAGATTGCGCTTTCATTGCCCTCTAAGAATTATGCGTGGGACTCATCCATAGTTTATCTGCTTAAATTTTACTGTATTTGCAAATGAATGTGAAACCTGGGGACCTCAAATTAAATGTCAGCACGGGTGATTGTAGGGATTCAACCAGAGGGGGGAAAAAAAACATCCTCAGCCTTAACGCAAAATAGATGGTGCGTATTTTAAAACATGAGTCAACCTCAACCAACTGTCAGCACCATGCTGTCTAGAATTTCCCGTGATCCAGGGATATTATAAGTGCCCCAATTGCCTGAGAAGTGGAACCAGATGTTAGGGAATGTTTGTGATTTTCTAAACTTGCAGATGTGAGGTTGTGAGTTTAGATCCGAAGTAAAACAGTGCTTTCAAAGTAGCTGCTTTAGCCATGCCGAGTTTGCTTAAGTTATTATCCAGAAAGGATGGATGACCTATTTCCTTCATTTGATAAGAACAACAAAGTTAACCTTATTTTGTTCACCTCACAGATGCGATGTTTGCAGACGCTGTGGATGTGCAGCAGCAGATCAGCTGCTACCAGGAAGCGGTAGAGGCTGCCACGCCCAGCCCAGCCCCAACACCTGCGGACGCAGTGCTCACCTGTGAATTCTGCGAGTTCAGCTCTGGCTACATGCAGAGCCTGCGCAGACACTACCGTGACCGTCACGGTGGCAAGAAACTCTACAAGTGCAAAGACTGCTTGTACTTCACTTGCTATAAGTGAGTCCATGTTCAACACACACCTAGACTTCTGTGATATTCCCAGGATCCATGCATGAATGGATCCTAAAATGTGATCTGATCTTGATCTGGGTCATAATAATACAGATAACTTGTTAAATAAACAGCACATGTTTTTATATTGCCATATCTTTGGCGAAAAATTGGAACAGTCAGTTGGTGTAAAAAGTATGTGAACCTCTAGAATAATGAGCTCTTATAAAGAGGGAATCGGGTGTTTGAGTACATTTAAGTGTGAGTTTGACCTGCTTTGCCTTATGCACCCTGTGTCCCCTTTATGATGTACAGTTAGCTAATGGATAGCAGGGCTCGATTTTGACACCGGTTCGCTTTGAGAGTACTTGAGTTTTGTGTTCAACAGCAGCCATTCTGCACATCACTGCTTTTCTGAGCTGTTGTTTTTTTCCCATTTGTGACCTTCTTGTTAGCTTTAATGAGTCTGGCCATTCTCCTCTGACCTCTCATTAGCAATGTATTTCCAGCAACAGAAATGTCATTGGCTTTTTTTTGTTTGTTCATTATACCATTCTCTGTTCACTCCAGACAACGCACTGGAAAGCCCAGGAAGGTGGCTGTTTCTGAGATGCTGGAACCATCGCATCTGCCACAAACAATCACACACTGCTCAAAATATGCTCAGAACACACGTCTTAGCTGTTCTAATGCTTAACCACATTGTAACTGATGACCTCGACCCTGTCAATGTGCTGTAGTCCGGTCCTCGAGGTCCGAGCACTGCTGGTTTTCCAACCTTCCTTTACCTATCAGTCAGGTGTGAAGCCTCTGACCAATCAGGATCAATAATTATTAAACTACGTACCTGGGAGAACTGAAAACACAGCCTGGATTTGGAATAAAGGTCCAGATTTGAAGAACCCTAATTTAGAAAGTTACAAAAGAATTTTAGAAAGACAGCAAAGAACCTGCAGGCATCTCTTGCACTTTATCTGTGTTCATGAGTCCATGTAAACACTTTAGAGTGATGTTTATGGATATTAAAAACAAAATAGCATTGCTGTCCATCTGAACTTTACTATAGACATCCATGTTTTACAGCGCTGCTGCAAAAATAATTGTTTGGAAAAATGCATAACATTGCAAAGCGACACTAAAATCTTGCTTTGCTGACTGCACCTGGACAGATTGCATTCATTGAAGGACCAATGAATACCATATTTTAACAGGAAGTTCTATAGCCGAATGTCAGAGCTTCTGTCTGATCAAAACTGAAATGAAGCTGGGTCATGCAGCAATGACCGTGATCTAAAATACATGAGTAAATCAGAGTTAGAGCGGAAGCAGAAGAAAGACTGCAGTTACAGTCCAGATCTTAGTCAAATCAAAATACTGTAGTGTGATCTGAAACCGGCCGTTCAAGCAAGACTTCCTGAAAATGTACCTGAAATTGTTTCAGTTCATGTAGAGGAAGGGCAGGACTGTGGAGGTCTAATCGGTATCTGCAGATGGAATTTGGTTGAAATTATAAAGGAGGTCGCAGTAGTTGCTAAACATAAGGGTTCACATACTTTTTCCCCCATCAGTGATCATGGTTTTAAAAGTAAAACATTTTTATAGAGACGTGGCAGTGCAAAATTGTGTGCGTTGCTAGTTAAATAAGAATTTATATATTCTGTTTTAGATATTTTTGGAACAATTCATGCAGGAAGCAGAAAAGGGTTAATTTTCTTTCCAAAAACTTTGTTCTTAGAATTTGCTTTTTTTTTTTTTTTTTAAATGCATGCTCCCCACACTGTCGGGGGTCAGTCTTTCCAAAGTGACTGCCTGTCTCCTGTGTATGAAAACGTGCCCGTCGGTGCCACACACAGGTCGGCGTTCACCATGCACATGGAGTCGGGTCACTCGGCATTCCCGGTGGAGGGTCTTCCGGACCTGCACTGCCCACTGTGCCTCTATCACACCAAAGTCAAGAGCAGCATGATTGATCACATCGTCCTGCACCGAGGTACACGCTGCCTGGCTCTGTGGCAGGGATTACAGTCTCCCCTTTTACCGGCTCTTTCCCATGGTGGCTTGACAGCTGAAGGAAAGAAGGCAGCCCAGGCGTCTCAGTTGACAGTTGATTATCCATTCTTTGACTCTCTCTCTCTCTCTCTGGTGTGTTTCTCGTCTCCAGAGGAGCGCGTCGTGCCACTGGAGGTGTCCCACTCCAAGCTGTCGCAGCATCTCCAGGGTGTCATGTTCAGCTGCCACAAGTGCACCTTCACCTGCTCCGGTGACGAGAGCCTGAAGCAGCACCTGAAGAAGCACGGCGAGCTGAAGCCGTACACGTGTCAGCTGTGTTTCTATGACAGCGGGGAGCTGGAGGAGCTGGAAGCCCACCTGCGTGATGAGCACAAGGTCAACCCCCCCCCCCCCCACGTCGATTGCATTATTTAAATGTCCAGTACTATTTTTTCGGATTTCAGTAAAGTTGTGCACTGCTTTAAGAAGTTTGATATGCAAAGTACACGTTGAATCCTGGAAAAGCTGTTACTCCCCGTAGTAGTTTGAGCTAAAAGGGGTCATTTGAATCTGTTTTCCTTTGGTAAACAGTCAGGGTTCAACTTTTATCCTAATCTTCAGAACGACGTTTTCAGCATGTATGTTCTACAGCAGAGTTCCCCAATTCTGGTGATCTTAAAAACTGGCCCTCCAGGACTGAAATTGCAGAACCCTGTTCTAGAGGCTCATAATTCCACATCAAAAAGAAAGGAAGACCTCTGGGGGGAAGGCTTGGAGAAGGTTAGGGCTGCTTCTAACGCTCTGGATTGGATTTGAACTTTGGCTCCAACTGTGATCTAAAATAAAAAGCAATAACCTGTCCCAGGAATGAGTACCCTGCCAAAGCCAGAGAACAGCTTGGGAAGTCACTAGGAATCTGGCTGTCTGGATGCCCATTATTCCACTGTCACTATGAATCTGGCGGTCTGGATGTCCATTGCTCCACAGTCAGTATGAATCTGGCGGTCTAGATGCCCATTGCTCCAAAGTCAGTATGAATCTGGCGGTCTAGATGCCCATTTCTCCACAGTCATTATGAATTTGGCTGTCTGGATGTCCATTGCTCCACAGTCAGTATGAATCTGGCGGTCTGGATGCCCATTGCTCCACAGTCACTATGAAGCTGGCGGTCTGGATGCCCATTGCTCCACAGTCACTATGAAGCTGGCGGTCTGGATGCCCATTGCTCCACAGTCACCATGAAGCTGGCGGTCTGGATGCCCATTGCTCCACAATCAGTATGAATCTGGTGGTCTGGATACCCATTGCTCCACAGTCACTGGGGTAGAGGCTCACGGATGTATTCTCAATAGTTCTGCAAGGTATTCAATAAACAGACATAATCTGATTCTGTCATTGAATGGGCCGTGAATTCTGTCCCGTACCACAGAAATGTAGGGTAGAATATCAGGCCACCTGTTTGTATGCTAAAGCTAAAGAACAGCTGGGTCATGAAGTAATCTACATGGGTCACTGGGTAACCTGCATCTGTCTGCATGAGAATGTATGAAGCACAAGGAAGTTTTGTGCCATCCTGGGTAAAGTAAGGATCTAAACACCATGTATACATTAATCTGAACTGAATTATACTTATGAGCCAATATCGATTACAGTGGATGTGCGTTTTACTTTTTCAAAATTTATATGAAATTGGATGGATGTCGCCCCCTTTTCAAAATATGTGTTACCATTACCACCAACTGTGTCCTATTATGCCCACACCTGGACCTGCAAATTACATTTTAGGATATTTTTAATCCATTCCATCAAATCTCAGATTTCCCATCAGGTACACGAGGGTACCCAAACCCATGCAGGACATGGATATGATATGAAGCATGTCTCTGGTGGGCAGTTGACCAAGGACCTTCTTAAGCCTAAGTGCTCTAGAGATGCTGTGTGCTGGGAGATCCTGCTGTTTGACCCCAGGCTGTCCTCAGTTGCATGTGTTTTCAGTAAAAGTGTGTGCTAGATTAATTAATGTAAATGTAAGTGGGAAACGGTGGTTCTGGTCCGTATTTCAATGTCTTTCCCTGGTGTATCCCGCGCCTGGAGCCAACACCGCATGCAATACACTTATGCCTGGCATTCTCCTAAACAGGTGATCTGTAATTTTGAGCTGGCGGGCCGGGTGAACCTCGACCAGCTGGAGGCCTTGGCGGGCAAACTGAGCAGCACAGAGGAGGATGAGGAGGAGCGGGAGCAGGAGGAAGAAAACGAAGGGGAGCTAAAAGAAGCTGAGAAGGCTGAAGCCAAAGGTTATTGATGAGGAGCGCAGTGTACAGTGAGGAGCCAGTGCCTAAGGTATCTGTGTGCTAATGATGTGTCTGTCCTGCAGACACTCCTGGCTCCCCAGGTATGGAGAACCGCTTCCCCTGCAAGTTCTGCGGTCGGGCCTTTACCAACAGCGCCGAATGGGAACGCCACGTTCTCCGACATGGCATGTATGTCGCGTTGCCTGTCATCTCCTCCTCAGTCTGTTTCTTTACCTTTATTCTCTCTCTTTCTCTGTATTCTTTTTGATTCCATCGTACTTTCTTGCTCTTCCGCCTGATGTGTTTGCTCTGTCCTGCTGAATTTTACTATTCCACTCATTCACAGACAAATCATTGAATTTGTGTTTAGAATAGCGAAGAGAAATTTGGTTGGACCTGGAGCAAATTGTTGGCAGAGTATAGAAGCAAAAAATACAATTACGATAAGACTGTTAATGAGATGTGCAAAAAAATACAGTATCAGTTTATGGTGTGCTAAATGAAGTCAGCAGAGTAAGCCATTGTAGTCTTAAATTTCAATTTAAAAGGTTTACATATCAGCAAAATAATTACTGTCTTTGCCAGACTTGTCTGTGCTTTTTTGGGGGGAAATTGAAGATTCCAGTACATTAACAATTTGTGCGAGGCAATTTGGTCCGCATGCTGCCCCCTAGTTTCAGATACCACTTGTGTTACAGACACAAACATTTTAAATTTACATACATCACACCTAGTGACTATTAATATATAGTTAACTGTGTGATGTACATAAAGAAAGATCCAGAGGAAGAGTCACAAGATATGTGCTGTTAAGTGGCCTAAATCACTGATTTTAAAATAATTGAGAATACAAAAAAGGTTGCAGTGTGAAGTGTCATAGGAAAAACCCCAACTGGTTCCAGCAGTGAACAATTCTCCACTATGTCTCTTAACTGCAGGACTGTAACCAACAGCAGGATGAAGGTTGGTGCCTCTTCAGTAGCTGAGGCTTCCTCACAGCCTGGGCCTGTATCCCTGACTGCCAAACTGGACAGACCCATCGCCAGCGATGGCATGGAGGTGGAGAGTGGTCCTCCATTAGAGCAGGCGGAGACCTGTACTGAAGTTGTGGAGTATGAAGAAATGGCAGAGACCAAAAACTGTCCATGAACGATGTGGGAAGGCAGGGGCTTCGATGGGTATTTGAAGATGGGAGACGAAGGAGTTTAG
>JABFDZ020000044.1:32419536-32444710 GCA_019775955.2 Pollimyrus isidori | reverse complement strand
CACAGCAGGAATGGTCACTATAGTCTAGACCTAAAATATTCTCATTGGTTTACATTCAATAAGAAGAGTAAGGATGTAAGTAAGTAAGAGTAAGGATGACTGGCGGATGATTAGTCATGCAGCTGAATGAAAATACATCTCATGAAGACTGACTGCATTGTAGAACATCTCAACAAGGAGAATACTACAGTCAAAACTCTCAGTCTTATTCCAGAAGAGCAATAGACCACCTCTTCTTTGTTTTTTTCTTTTTTTAAATTCAAGTCATTGAGGGGCAAGTTAAAAGGCATCATTTTCACAACACTTTCTTAAGTTAACTGCCCACATATCCGGTCGGAAAGCAACACACCTCAGAACAAACATTCCAGAGGATGGCCAGCTGTACGCTTCCTGTAAATTCCCCGGCAACGGTTCATCTGTCCACTCCCAGTGTTGTCACCAACCAGTATCCGCCACAAACGTCATGTCACCAGTGAAAAGGAATTCTAGAGAAAAAAAAAACTGGAAACCCATCTGGGTTATATTTCAGCGCTATGCAGTGAGCGTCACTCGTAACTGGCATTGGGTCAAACAGCGGAGTGTTTTGCCGGGACAAATGAAATGAAGAAAGCCGAGAGATGAGGAAGGCTAAAAGGGGGAGAGTGCTGAGCAGAGGCGTTCCTGAGTGAATTTGGGCACTGAGGCCTTTACGTAATGGCTGCTTTTTGTACAGCTTCATATGGATTATGAATATACTACATAATTCTCATTATATCGCACATAATACATAATATTGATTGTTGTGCTGCATGTTTCATAGCATATGAAAAAGGTTAAAATGAGGCACTAAATGGTGGGAAAAAAACATTTTGGAATTTTCCACGATTCCTAAAGTTAAATGCTTTGGAAAATTAGTCCTGGCCACCAGTTTACTTGTAAATAAAAACCAATAGAAAATAATTCCCTCTATTAACATCAAGAATTTCAGTTGTGTTTGAGCATTAATTGGCATTTGGGACTAATCTATAAAGAAGGCATGAGGAAATGTCCGTGGTCATTAGCTAGCTAACTAAAAACAAAGTAGTAGTATATCATTTTTCTGTGTTGTGGAACTGAGCGTAAGAGTTAAGAATGCCATTTTGATTAGGCTGCTGACAAGTCGATAATATTTGAGCCATTGTTTTACAACATACCAAGTCAATGACTGTTCTTGCTGCTATAGCTGTGTGGTAATTAGCACAAGGAGTTGAATCAGGTGTGTTAAATGAGGGGAAACCCTAAAATGGGCAGGGCTCTGGCCCCCCAGGACTGGAGTTGGGCATCTCTGCTGTAAACAATAAATTTTAACTAGAGGGAGCTCCACCAAGGACATCAGAGAAGAAACTTAAGGTTCCTGCCAGTGTATTCCCCTTTAAAGCAATAATGAAAGAACGGGAAACAGAACCAACTCTTGAAGTACATTTATGCATTAAACAGTTGTGGTTACCAAATCACAGGTGAATTAATCCGTTTATATTAAATATTTGTATTTAAAACCTCGTGGGAGAATCCAGTCCTTTGTCACAGAACATGAAGATGAAAAATGTTAGTAATATTTGATAAAAAATTTGGCATTTAGAAAGGGCTAAGTTACCTTCCCTACTGCAAACAGGCCTGTCTGAGCAACAGGGGCCAGCGGTGTGATCATGTGGCGGGTCTGTTCTGATTACGTCACCCCGGCCATGGCGGTTCTGGTTCATCATCTGAAAGGCCGTCAGGAACAGGCACCTCTGCCCTGTGCACTCCAGCAAGGAAAAAAGACGTAGCATTAATTTGAATGAGCTGATCTGGACAAACATTAAGACATTTCGTGTTTCAAGTACTAAAAAATGTTCCCATGACATAGTTGTGTCATGATTTTTGCAATCCTGGTTAATAAATGTGTTCATAATTCACTGTCAGGTAGAACAGTCAATCCATGTAGCAAATCCATTAAGCATAACGAGCATGCAAAGTGATGTCAGCCTGTGGGTGTCTGGTGACTCAAACTACCGGGACTCGTCAGTGCGTCTCAGTGGCTCATGTCAGAAGTCACACAGCGGAAGGCGCCTCCCTTGTGCTTTGTGGGGGAACATGGGGCTGAAAAGTAGCTTAACAAAAAATATATAAAAGCACACATTTCCCTGGACAGACATTAAGGTGACTGGGGTCTCTGCCCCAATCCTGCGGCTTAATGGAAGGCGGCAGAAATGAGTGGGCGATGTGAAGACAATGTGAAATGCACCAATGAGCCAGCTCGATTTGGGCTCAGCTGAAATAATCACATGATGGAAAGACAACAGGAAAAGCACCAATAAACTGCCTTGGTTTGGGCACAGCCGAAGACAATCATGTGATGGAAAAATGATGCGAAGGCACACGATTGGGCACAGGTGGGTGGAATGATACTTGGGCAAGGTTTCGAAATGGGTAGGTCCTGGCTCTGACTGAAGGAAATGAAATGCTATTAGGTCTAGTCCTATACCAAGTGAATTCATGGTAGAAAGAGTCATTCCGAATATCCATTTATATATGTTAGTATAAATCTATTAGATATAATGTCTTTTTCTGTAGGTGTTTTGTACTGTTTGCAATATTTTCTTATGGGTAAAACAATGATGCTACACTTATTGTTTGTAAAAAAAAAAATTAAATCAAAGGTGATTTCTGATTTCTCAGCTTGTGTTACCAGTTTCCTCAATACATCTGTGTTTTTATTCTTCTCAGCATTTTTCTTTGTGTTCCTTTGTAATTTTGTGGCCCAGATATGTTACCATTGCTTGCCCACTGGTGAATTAACCCTGAATTCCAATGCTGTATGGTTGAGCTTTATCGTGGAAGTAGAGAGCAGGCAGAGAGCTGTGCCGTACAGGGGCCCTAAAAATTGGCCCTAAAAATTTGGGGCCCAGTAAGATAGGCCTGCAATTGGCAGGCAAACCACAGGGGCATGTTAATGAACGTGCACTGTATAGATTGTACAGAAATCAATGCTTTATATTTAATAGCTCATTGACTTTGAATATGTTTTTCTTGGTACTTTTAGAGGAATAATATGATGCAGCAGAGCATTGGTCTTAGTGGAGTTAAAGCTTTATTTTAAAAATATGATTTTAGCCCAGCAGAAACTTTCCTAGGCTTTTGGAGACCATTGCCAGGCCTTGTTACTGTGAGTGCACCTCTGAGAGCCCCTAGTAAATGGCAGGCAATTAAACAGGGATAGTGTGAGGCAAAAGCCTTCTCCAATGGAAGAAGCGGAGCTACAGAATTCCAGCTAAATGAAAGCAGATGTAGAAACATTATAAGTGCTTTTATTATCCATTTTACAAAAGTCTTTTACAGACCCCCTTTATTGACCCTGTTAAATTCCGATTCATGCATCTCTTCAACTGCCTAGATAATTTGCTATGTTTTGTCAGTGGCCAGACCCTGGATAGAACCTTCAGTACTACCTATATGGTGGTGTGGCTCGACGTGGATTGAGTTTTAGTCAGTTACTAATGCCATGATTAAGATTACACGTAATTCTAACCATAAGCATAACCCTTGTTAGAAGCTTACTGATTACCCAACCTGCTATCATGTTGTTTCGTTTGACTAAATACTCCTGCTTAAAGCACATAAACTCCCATTTTGGGGAATTTTGGTTTTCAAAACAAAAAAGACAAGAATGATTGGAGCCTTCGCCACAAAAGCAGTGACTGACTCATACCATCACACTGGTAGGTTTTATATACCTTTAAGTGAATCAAACAAAAAAATAGACTTTTGCCAAAAAAGGTTTTGCTGACAAGTTAATGACCCAAGAAAAAAATGCTGATTTAATTTAAAGCTGCAGATGTAACAATATGCTTATGTTGTTGAATGGAACAAAACTTTCAATCCATGTGGTCCCATAAACTGGGAATTTTTCCTCAGCTTCCTTGAAGCTGTCAGTGCTTACTATATTATAGGCCACTATCAACACTCCTATTTCATTGTCATCCATTCTAACACAATTTTCTTTCTACGTAATACAGGGATGGGCGGTCCTGCACTTGGAGAACCACAAAGCCTGTACCCCAGCATTCGACAGACGCTAATGATCTGCTGTTCTATGTATTCGATGGTGTGTTTTGCTATGCTAGCATTATGCTTCAGAGTGTTATTAATGTCCTTTTGTGTGTTGCCAGATCTGTTCCCTTCTGTATTGTGTCTCTAATGAAGTGCCTCTTTACTAATGGTGTGTTACCAACGCTATGATATTTGAACAGGGCCCTACCTTCAGTTAGTAGCAGTTGGCACACAATGTGCCAACTGGAAAAATCACATCCAAGTGCAGCAGGTCATGCCTGTGTAGTATTTCAGCTGTCTTTGAGCTAGAGATAGCATAGTACAGTGTATCCCAATCCGGTCCTTGGGGACCAACAGCCAGTCCACGTTTTTGCTCTCTCCAAGCTTCCTACCAGTCAGTCCACATTTTTGCTCCCTCCCAGCTCCTGGTAGGGTTTGGGAAACACTGGCATAGTACACAACAGGATTCTGGGTGCTGGGTGTAGGCCCTCCATTATTCGATGGAGAGTGCCTGTCAAACAACTTATGTGGAAGCGCAGGCATAGATTTCTGAATGATGTCATGTTTGTACCATTAGCAACCACAGTCAGCATGACCTACATCTTCCACGAATTAAAAAAAAAAACTTAAATGACAACATTTGACAACATTAAAACATCTGAAGAAATGATGTAATCATGTAAACAATAGATGTTTTAAAATACTATGAAAGCTTGCTTGTGATTGTGTTTAACTTTACACGGAGTCTATGAAAATGCTCACAGAGCGCTTCAGCAAGGTTTTCCTTGACACTAATGCATTACACGGTCTATTATTTGTGATTTTTTTCTCGTAACCATTATGCTTTTGTGTGGTGTATTATTAAAATATTTATTAGAATGTAAAAATTTAAAAAACTGAAGATTTCATGTGTCGTGACAGCAGCATGCATCAAACAATAGCAGTGTATCATTTATATAATTTGCTTCAATATAAGGAAGTTCTCTTACTAAGATTTCACCGCATGGCAATTGAAAAGATTGTGTATGATTTTTTTTTATTAAAATGTTTAAGGTATTGGTAAAAGTTACTGAAGGCTCTTTTTAAAATTGTGATGGACAGTAGTACAGAAAAAAGCCCAGCTGTAGAATATTACATTGTCCCTATTTTAATGCCAACACTACATATTTTAAAAGTCCACACATTTGCTGGTGGATGGATTAATCAGAGTTCTTATAAAGTTCCAGAACATGATCTCACAAATGGCCTATATAAATGAAGTTGCCATGGAACCGACGTCAATGCGGAGGCCTCAAACCACTAAATTCGAGTGGAGCCTGTTGTTTGGTAAACACGTCTTTAGAAACCACTCTGATCATAATGTGGCTGACACCAGTGCCAAAATTAATAGGAGGGTAATGACTTGGTTTGGCTCCCTGCCTTGCTCTATTGATCAAATGTGAGTTTCTGCACCACTGTTAACTGCCTTAATGCAAACCATTCGCTGATAGAAAAACATACATCTGAATGGAAAGTAATGCATGGGTCTGCAATGCCCCTTTGGAAACACTGTGACTTAGCTATACAGAGGAATGTTAGCTTCCAACATTTCTGTCTGCACAGTCTAGTTTCCTAGACAAGGTGGCTGACACTACTTATGATGCATTATTTCAAGTTTTCAGTCTTTCACAAATGAGCACATTTAAGCAAATCCTCTTTCAGCAGTGTCAGTCGTTTGTCTTGTTCCATGGGTACCAGTATGCTATGATGATCTACTGCATACTCTCTCAAAACTGAGTTAACGACAGATTATTGCAACATCGAGGAACACCACATGACTGGGGGGGACACCCAGCAACCTATTGGTGGTTAATTATCACTAATGAAATATCATGTCGCATACAAAAATATATCAATGCACCTGAAGGCTGCACATTTAATTAATTTTGTCGGTCAAAATAAATGAAAATAACATTCCATGTTCAAAGCTCATTAAATACCCATGACCTACAAGTGTGGAATCTGGTATTTTAACTGTTGTAGGAAGTAATGACCTGATAGATCACAAGTTCTGTAACATATGCCTAATTTAATATAAATTTGTTATAGGCTTAGAAATGTGTGGCAATGTGCTATGGATAATGTCTGTTTTAGAATACTCCTCGTGTTCAGTTTTGCTGCGATATCAAGGTTTTTAAGTAGATGCCTCCAGAGTTTGTCATCAATTGAGTAAGACCTGGGATATAACAAAGTATAAAAGTTTCTCACAGCTGCAAGCTTTCCACACTGGCACAGCAAACACAGTTCTCTATCTATCCATCCATCCATTATCCAAACCGCTTATCCTACTGGGTCGCGGGGGGTCCGGAGCCTATCCCGGAAGCAATGGGCACGAGGCAGGGAACAACCCTGGATGGGGGGCCAGCCCATCGCAGGGCACACTCACACACCATTCACTCACACACCAGTCACACACACATGCACACCGTTCTCTATCTATTCCATCCATTTTCTGTAGCACCACCACTTCCCAGTGTGAGCCTGGGGAAACTCTCAGGATTCACAGGGCACCGAGGGGGATCCCCAGACATGAGAGCCAGTCCGTCGTAATGGACACGTTCACATGATTTGGAATATCCATGTAACTGCGTGGTTCAACAATCAAAAAACATGCAGAGCTACTGCAAAGTAACTGGTTCCAGTGGTGTTGGAACTACAAGTGGGATCACCACCAGTATACTGACACAATTGCCTTAAACCAAAGGGACTTCACGTGATTAAATAAAGAGAGCGCAGATTCAGTTACCGAGATTACATCAAGCATAAATGTTGAGTTTTTCTAAACGACGCGGTTCTAGCATGGAAAGTACCCAGCGAGGCCTGGTTTGGATCTGCCGAGGTCGACATCCGCTGTTCCGTATTGCTGCCGTTGGCACATGAGGCCGTGCAAGTTGATAGGAGGGGAGGAGAGAAAAGAGGAAGAAAATATGTTTCCTCTTGTGGTGATCCAGAGTATTTCCTTGAATCATTAAGAGGTCATTACAATCATTATCGCTGTAATCATGAACATCCCAACCAAACTGTGCTTTCAGTTACACCATTCAGCCATTGTTTCTTCAAAACACAAAGGGGCAGATAGTATGCTAGTAATTAAACATAAACTCCTTATGCAACTAATCATTTAAAAAATACAGCAAGTGTATCATTCTCACCTTCCAGTTAACAACCTCTTGGCTAATTGCGAGAGACTTCAGAGGAGTTCGTGGGAAGCAGAAGTAGACAAATGGTGCGGCACATCACGGCTGAGATTCTGTTGTCGCGCTTGGAGGTGAGCACCCTGGGGGATCCATCCTATGGCGCAGAACAGCTTTTATTTTCCACACAGAGAGCTCAGTCTACATTAAGGTGTTGCCTTTGCACGCAGTTGAGGAGAGGAAACTGGCTCAAACTGCGGACAGAGTGTCTGGGAATGCCGTCGAGTCTAATGACCGTAACGTCGCGATTGCGAGGTGCCCATCCCTCCAGAGCAGTTGAGGTGAATCCTACATGGGTGCCCGAAGACAGGGCTAAAGTCCTTAAATGGTGCTGTCTTTTCAGCATTTCAGGTAAAGAGTCCTCTGAAAGCATGGATAACAGAACAGCCAATAGCAAAGTGTTTCAGTGATGAAAGCATTTAAGGCACATATGATGATGTGCTGCATTTTGTATTTCCATTGTTTCGTGTTTCCATAACTTGAAATGTCTGTGTACCATTCTTGCTCCGTTTTCCTCTTTGATGACAAATAGTCAAACTGGTTTTCTTGTATCTGTGTTTGCATTTCCACACTGTGATGATTCTTGTTGAGTAAGACCTCTCTATTTTTTTCTTCTTTCTATTGCACATATTGCACACTCCCTTATAAGTGACGGAGTTGTGACCAAAGTTGAATGCAAGTCTTGATGCTCAATGTAGGTAACAGATCTGCAGTGTTGATGAATGGAGAAAATGTATGTGTATCTGATGTACTAATACAAGGGTGCCCAACTCCAGTCCAAGGGGGCCAAAGCCCTGCACATTTTTGGGTTTCCCCTCATTTACTGTAACACACCTGATTCAACTTTTGTGCTAATTACAGCACAGCTCTTGAGCGGAATCATTTATGATGGAACAAACAGGGAAAGATCTTGGGCCCTCCTGTACTAATACAACGTATTCAGTGTTGGAAAAATGACCTTCAGTCACTGTTTAAAATGTCACTAACTGTCCTCAGTCTACCAACCCTTACTGAAGCATATTGTTTTCTGTACCTGAAAAATGTAATATCCTGACCATTGGAAGAGTACGAGCCCCAAATTCTTTAGAAAGAATCTACTTCTTAATCGTTTCCTTATTTATCTCATATGGAAGATGATGACGAAAATACAGCAATTAGAATGACAGTTAATTGCGCCACAAATGTAAAAGAGGCATTTCTCTAGCTGTTGTCTAATGTGTCCCTGGAAGAGCAGCAGAATCCTGCCGCTTCTTGTATTTCTCTCCAGAACAAACTAAGTCGGCATGTGATGCACATAGTCGTGTGTGTCAGTCTAGATAAAAACGCCAGCTGCGAACACTGAAGTGTTAAAGCAAAGGTGTCACAGGTCCTTGCTGTCAGAGGGTTGGTTGTAAGCATCCCAGAGTGATCATGCGGCACAGCAGGAGTCCATTAGAGAGACTGAGATATTGTGGCTGTGTGGCTATGCTTACAAATGGCGAGTGCTACCTTGCCACTCAGCTGTTCCTTATCTCTGAGAAGGGAGCTACATTCTCCTCGCTAATTGGTTGTCGCCTGCTATGTTGGGCCTACATGTTGCCCTGGTTTGGTCTCCACAACAATTTGGCCTTCTCACCAACAACCGCAGGGAGCGTGGCTCACATCCAGCGTCTACCATCCCTTCATGACCAGCTGGAGTCCAAAAATGGAGCTTGATCATCAGAAACAGGACTCCCGGCATCCTGCAGTCATCGTGCACAGATGATTCACACAGGGGTCACTGCCGCTTCAGGTGAGAGAAGCAGGACTGTCCTGTAAAAACCTACATCAGTGTATCCCAATATGGTCCCTGGGGACACACAGTCCGTCCATGTTATGAGCAAGAAGGACCAGATTTAGAAACATTGGCCTAGATGACAAGGTCTGCAGTTTTAGTCTGTGTATTTTGTATATATTAGAGCTTTACTGATTTTCTGATATGACTGAGGCAGTAGATGCAACATGAAATCTCATTATCACTATCGACACAGGCAACCAAAATGTGGGAAATAAATAAACGCATACACAGCCAACCCTCCAGCGTTGTGACTTTCCCCATTGTGGTTTCGATATATAGTGAGGTCAGCAGAAGAAATTAAATGACAAGTTTTTGGGAATCTTGTGAAAACCACCAATGATATACCAAGGTCAGCAGACAATACACAAAAAGTTTAATATCAGATGAAATCTATATGCAGAGCTGGTTTGGAGGGAGCCAAGCATGTTTATGGCGCTCTTTCACAAAATATCTCATAGCGATCGCTCAGTGATCTTTGTATTTCACAATTCTTTTTGCTTCACATTGCTTCACTTGCATGCTCTCTTTGCTTGCCAAGGGGACCAGAAATTTTATGTGGTCTTTCCAGATTGCGGGGGGCCTGCACCGCTAGACCCTCAGATGTGGAAGGGTTGACTGTATGTATATTTACTTCCTGTGGTCTTGACTTGAATTAATTAAGTTTACCTTCAAAGATAATGTTCCCCAATGAAAGGGTTTATCAGCATTTTAACCCTATTCTTGCATTACCCCTATGAATCAATTCTCCTTGTCAGCCCCCCTTCACCCCCCCCCCCATATCCTGAACCAGGATAAGCAGAGATCAAAGATGGATGGATGGGTAAATAGCAAGACTTCCTTCCATATTTTGGCATACTGTCTCAGCAGAGAGCAAACACGTGTGCTACTGAAGACAGCGACCCATTGACATTGGCGATCGTCATATCAGGAGTCAAATTCTTACACCTCAGAGTAAAACAATATGGTAATGGAGAAATTTATGCATGTACTCGCAACAAATCTGCTGCTGAGGGATGCATGAGCAATCAAGCATGAATCTGTGGACCACGGCTGCACAATTCCAATGCTCAAGAGCCCCGGTCCTGCCGAGCTATAAAATTAGTGATTGGTTCACACCTGAAACCCAGCATGAGATTAAATACCGGCCAGATAACAAACTGAGTGCCACAGTGGAATGGTGAGATTAAACAAAGACCACTGCGGTCTGCATTATACCCAGAGGAAGTGATTGTTTTTCTGTATTTATTTGCCCCTAGATCTTAGTCAGCTTAACTTCATTTAGTTGACAGTGTATATTTAAAAGAGATCAATAACATACTTATTTAAAATTTAAAAGAATATGAAGAAGTCTTCTTGTTTATAAAACTCAGCCAGATAAAGGCAATAACTCATAGGTCCGTGGACCTGCCAGTCTGTAAGATTTATTGCCATATTTATTTCATCCATACCAAATAAGTGAGCATCACGCAACTTTAAAAGGTATGGCGGTGGTGTGAACGATCCAATTCTTAATGAAGTGCGACAGGGACTTTCAGTAAGAGGCATTCTTTCGGCTGATTCCCCTCCAGGGCTGGAGACACTGAGAGATCTCCAATCCAGCTGGTTCTGTTTTCATACGCCAGTCTGAAACCTCAGTGGCCCGTCGCCAGCCAGGGCCCGGACAGCCCTTGCACTGCACCACGTCCATAACACTCGGGCTCGCTCACTGCTAAATGAAGACAGTGCACTACATGGGTCCCGTAACACGTTCAGGGGCAGGGATCTGATAACCACATTTAACAAGTCGTTTTCTACCCATATCCAGTTAAATCGGTGTTGACGACTTGCATGTGTGCATTTAAAGAGGACCGCACTTTTACATCACAATACTGGCAGATTAAATTCATTTACAGACGCTTCCAGTGAAGCAAAGGCCATTTCACAATAAAGTTAGTGATTTAAGTGATTAAATCAGTTTTAGCAGCTGCAAAAGTAGGTCAAGCTCACTTCTAGTTCCAATGAAATACATAATCACAAAGCATTGGTGGGTTCCTAGGAGTCCTCTGACTTCATCTAGAGAATTGTGTACCCATTCTTATGTTTTTAAATAAGTGAATTAAGTGACAATTGTTCCCTGGATTACAGGTTCTAAATAAGGGGTGCGTATTTCCAGTCCACCCAGTCCTGAGGATATGCTGGAATTTCTACCTGTTTGATTCTTAATTAAAATTCAAAGAGAAAAGAAACAAAAAAACTCCCAATTGACCAGATTAAATATGTATATATTTCTTTGATTTGTACTGTAATACAAACAAACTTAAACAGCATGGGGGCGGCTGCACGGAACCGTTTGGGGACAGTTTGTAGGAAGCGGGTGCAGGAGAAAGACTGGGGGGAGAAAAGGAGGGACACATAGCCAGATGAATGAAAAGCTCAACACCTGACTCTGCCCCACCCTGGAACCTCCACGCCCATACACACACACACATATATTATATACAGTTCCCTCCACGTCACATGGGTGCCGTCCTGCTGTCCAAGGAAATGCAATTCAGCCAACTGCCCCCCCAAGTGGCCTGTACTATGTGCCCCCGCTGGCATTCTGTCCAGGGTGTATCTCTGCCATTTGTTGCCCGGGATAGCCTACCCCACCCGGGATAGCCTACTCCGCCTGGGATAGCCTATTCTGCCTGTGACCATAGCCAGGAGGAGCATGTAAATGTATTCCTCAAACAAATTCTGGCATCGCAAGTAAGAAAATATAGTTTTCATTAGCAATTCAGTTTAATAAAAGGTAATTAAAAGGTAAAGAGCTCAGTGTTAACATATATCAGCATACTCTCTGGCTCGCAGTTCTTAAAATTACCCTGCAGCCTATTGGCTCATATTCAATTATGATCACGTGACCACTTCAACTCTGAGCACAGGCTGTTCTAGCAACTCTAAAAGGATTTCCTCATAGCCGGATGTTAATTACCCATCTCAGGCCACCTCAGTCCCCCCTCCCCTACAGCCAGGGCATCCTGCTTTTTCTGGCCCAGCATCCATCTGTATGGTCCGATATGGGACAAATGAGAGGAGGCACAGGGTGGATGCTGTACTGTAGCTATTTGAGAGTGGAGTCAACCTACAGTAAGGGAGACAGCTCGGGTGAGACGTCTCAGCAAATCCAGTCCGATCCTTCTCTTGTACGCCAAAACCTCTGAGAGCTTAAGTGTGCCAAATTATAAACCACGTAATTGTCACCATTTTAATGTGACTTATGCGAGCAGCCATTTTGATATTGGTTACAAAAAAAAGTCTAAGCACAGTACAATGTAATCCACATATGTCAATGATGTATTCTTCAGAGAACTGTGAGTTCATTTAGCAACTTAAAGGTATGTGCTTTGCACTCTTCATACATACATACATACATACATTTAAATTCCCATAAATGAATCCTTGTAACATTTTTCCCCATAATCAGGGGCACTTTAATGTACAGTATGGTCTCACCCAGGTTGAAGCCCAGGGGCTCTAGCTAAAGAGGGGCCTCAGTCAACCTTAATTAGTAAAGTTTTACCCTGCACCTCCCCAGTCACCACCCCTCCCCCTTTGGTGAACAACTTTACCATCGTAGAAAATCGTACAGGAATAAGAAAATATCCATCCATCCATCCATCCATCCATCCTCCACCAACTTACCCAGTACAGGCTCATGGAGAGCCTGGTGCTTGAGCTAGGTTCTTGGACTGCAAGAGTATGCAGAGGAAACCCAGATGGCTCCAGGAGAGCATGCAATCTCCATACACACAGCGTGTTCATGCGGCTACACCCAGCGACCACGTTGACCTCATTAGGGGCTTATATATCTGCTATATAATGGCTATTCAAACTGCTGTTCCATATCTGTATTTGAATTCAAGCGACTAGATCAATAGATAGATAGATAGATAGATAGATAGATAGATAGATAGATAGATAGATAGATAGATAGAATCAAATAACTTTTGTTTTTCATAAATTGTGCAAATATCTGCCTGGGTATGACCTTCCCACGCTTGCCTTGTCGCCCCAAAAACTGGCCTATACAAAAATGTCTACAATCATTTATAATTATAGTGGCATGGAATAAATTACAAAAATGAAAAAAGTATACTGAAAGAATCTTTCTGTACTTTCACAATAGCTTCTGGCAGGCTTGGTATTTTTTTATTTGATACTTGCTGATGAGTTGTAATGCCTTTACCATGCTTAAGACTATCTGGAGCCTGTGAAAACCACAAATAAATTTCAATCAAAATCGACTTAGAGGCTAAGTCATTTCCTAAGATACAGAGCCCATGTGATCAAAAACTGTCATCACACACAAAGTCATTGTGCGAGTGTGCCCGTTTCCCTGTGTTTAATAACATAATGCACTTCCTAAATTTTTTTTTAACTTAGAAGTGAAATTCAAAGGCACACCCCAAAATAAATACTAGCCTTTGAAAGGTACAAGTGTGTTGATAAATTTGAAGGTTTTGAGTATTTTCCCAACGTGTATTGTTTCTGACAATTACATTCTGTGAAAATACTTGATTGTGTTCAGATATCTATTTAGGCATGGTTTACGTAATCTACTAAAAACATAAATGAACTCAGCACAAAGAAGTACAGAGAGGCCAAGGAATTTTTTTCAACCCTTAAAATATGTAGGATAGTAAAAGTTTTACTGACATGTGACACAGTCATAAAAAAAATCTGCAGTGTTGATGTGGGTGGCAGCCTTAAAAAAGAGTTTTCTTAAATAATCAGTCCAAGACCTCCAGCTATCTTCCCTGACAGCACAATCAAGAACATCATGTAATAAGAATCTGCAAAGATGGAAAAAAAATCTGATTCGTTTTAGGACAATTTTTGCATTTCATGGCAAACCGCCATCAACTCATAACCGTTGCCGGGGCCATGGAGTTCGGTAGCCTCTGTGCCGTGGCAGCACGCCATCGCCGAGTTCCCTCAACGGCGTGGCGCATCGCAGCGTGTCATATGCTCCGCTCCGCTCCAGGAACGTTCCGGATGATCTTGAAAGCTTCTACGGTTGAGGTGTGCCGCATCATGTCCCGCTCCACAAAAACATGTCAGTCTCGGGGACGGGATGTAGCATCGTGGCGTTTTTTGCACCGAGTGCATACCTACACTCTTGTGAAACATAAGGTGTTACTCTGAAGTTGACTAATCTCCCATTGGCAGCCTTGTAAGCTGGGGAACAGGGTGTACTGCACTGCTCATTGTATTGAATCGTCTCTTATTTTAGTAGTTTCTGCACACCTTTCCCAACACACGTTTTTTTTTGTCTCCATCGCAAGCAGTAAACTAGCCTGTGTCCAGAGGCTGCGTTTGTTTGTAAACCTTTCCTGGTGAAGTAGTGAATTATTGAGACTGGACAAAGGGCAGGTTGAACAGCTAAAGAATTGCTTGTATAGTCTTTGTTTATGTGCTTCACCTCTGTATAAACCTAATGGGGTAAATACCAAGATGCAGAGGCGGTTACTTGTAAAATTGTAAATTACAGTACAGTTGGGCTTGGAGCAATTTGTGCTCCTCTAATATTAATACTTCTCTTTAGTGGCAAGAACACAAATGGTCATTGGGGAAGTATAGGTACTCAGATGGTCATATGGGAGCAGTAGTGCGATGCACTGGAGATGAGCATGCGTGGGACGTAAAGGATCATTGCAGTCATTCCAGCTAAACAAAATTTGTGCTGGTAATATATCACTCATTAATTTGACAATTAATTTGGCAGTCACACATACACAGGGCTTCATACATAATAAGAAAATAAAAGATGTTCCCAGTTACGTTCGCCAGCTGGGCCGGTTATTGCAACTCCGAATTGCAATTTAGCTCGACTTAGTCAGGAGTTAGTCAGGCATAATTATAATTCAAACGTGGCATAACTTAAAGCAGCACAGCCGCCCCTCTAACACAATTAGCTGCCTTTAACCAACAAGCTGAACTGTAATCTTAGTGGAGACCTTCCTACTGGAGGCATGAGCATTAATCACAGCTCCTTTGAGCTCGCGCTGGGAACCGTGCACGCTCTGGGAACACTGGGGACCACATCATATATGAGAACTGGGAAGGGGAACGGCCCTTTCTACATCCCATCCACTAATAACAGGCAGATTCAGAAAACACTTTTCATGAAAATACATGCGCACTGGTGGTTTCTCTTTGATTGACCTGGTTTGGACTGGTCTGTTGGTCCTGTGGGTGGCACTCTGTCCTCACATCTCCAGGGTTGGGGGATTATCTGGCCAAAACAGTCAGGCTTTCCTTCAGGTCCTCCAGTTTCCTTCTGAAGTCCAAAGACAGGTGGACAGGTGAATTGGTGTCTATAAATTTCTCATTGCGTGTGCGTGCCCTGAGTCCTGCAGGGTGTTCCCCTGCTTGGGATAAGTGTTTCTAAACAGAGTGATTAAGTTAGTAATTTCAATTATAATTTAATTTATAATTTTATTGTGTTTAAGATTTTTTAGATATTATAAGCATTAATTCATACATTTACACCAAGACTTTTTCAACATCAAAATTCAATCCATCAATCTTGAATTCTAGCCTATTTGCCTTTGTGTCTAAATAAGTCTAAATGCCACTGCATTGCTTGAAAGCTGTGCTGATTAGGAGGGATGTTCCTCTCAGAGGAACCACCACCCGGCCATGATCCTGGAGAAGTTCACTGTGTTTGTCTTTGCTGTAGATTGGGGAAATTAATATTAATTCACATTTCTTTAGTAAAACATACCCATCTTTTAAAAATGATATCAATTATTGTCATTTATGTGGATTGTGTAGGACAATTTGTACAAAATCATCCGTTAAAAACCGAAAGAATAAATAATAAATGTATTAAATGCAAAACAGCAATATTACAATGAAGTTAGAAAGGTTATTGTGATAAACCAAAAATATTTCCCAGCCTATATCCTTCATGTTGAATAACATAAAATGCAAAAATAGAATTGAACAGCGTAAAATAAAATAAACAAAATAAGATAAATGGGTGTAAAATAATACACAATTAAACCTTGTTCCAAAGAGTTCCGGATATCTACAGAGTCTTCAACATTTTTTACCTCTTAAATGGAAATTCTGACTGACTCTCCACCACCTTAACTTTGCAGTAATATGTCTCCTGAGAATGCGGAAGGTTTTTCCCTTGAGCACACAGGTACCTTGCGGTGACAGACCGGCGCTGCCCAAACAACCAAACCAATTTTCCATATGCTTTTTTCGCAGGCCTAAATGAGGGTATCCTTTCAGTCCCCCAAGATTGTGGGCTACGGAAGCAAGCCTTTGTTTGTCTGAGCAATAAAATATAGACTGAAGAGCAGCCTTAATCACAGTGATCACTGCGAGCTTCTGACCAGAATGAGGGAGGGCTTGCTGAATAGCTACACCAGCCCTAAAACTGCAGAATCCTCTGAGGTGTCCTGGCTGACACGTACCCTTCCACTTATTTACTGTTTATATCACAATTTTCTTACTGGGACGCCCTAGACGCCATCCTGTTACATTCTTCCCAGGGGAATGAGACACACAAGCAACAAATGCAAGTTTAGTGGCAATTGAGTAGCAGTAAGTCTAACACTTGAGGAACCGGCCTGTTGACTGAAACATGTAGGTTGAAATCTGAATAAGGGCTTTGCTTTTATGTTCCTGATTTAAGCAGCTCACTGAAGATCATTCACCCACCGTTCATAGCTGTGTGTTTAGAACAGGGTTTGCGCTGGGATCCTGTCACACAGGAACCATAAGACACCATGGACAGGATGCTGGTTTACTTTATACCAGAAACATATTCAAATTAATTAACATGTCAAATTTTGAGCAAAGTAGACCTGATACAAATCAGACAATCTCAGATGGAAAACAAAAAGACTCATTATATAAGTTAACGCATTGCTATACAATGGTTCATTTTTAGTTGTAAATCAATGTTGTCACGTGCCATTGTCTTTAATCATAGGGTAATTTGTAATTTCAAGTTCATTTATGTCTTCTTGCATATAGAAATAGCTAACGGACCTATAGCAGTAGCAGGTAGTCATGTTTGATAAGTGTTGGATATACTGATATTTTCTCGATGGATGCTGCTGATAATTGTCTAATTATTTTGCTTACTGCTCACAGGTTATTAAAACTGCATATAATTTTTTAAAATCTACATTCAAGGGCCTGTACTGGCTACCGTCATCCTAAAGGGACAACAGCTATAAAATGCCTCCACAAAATCTTTTTGTATAAATTTATTAAAGTACAGCATTCAGAACTGCAACACACACCGATATATTGTCTAGAAAAGCTCAATAGTTATTTATCTTTGGTTTTTCCTAGTCATTTAATATGGTACATGACAAAAGCACCATACTATAGCAAAAATGTATCTGTTTAACTGAGTACATGGAAGGATGAAGACATTTTTTATAAAAATGCTGATTGTGCATGTTTTGCAGTTAATGATATATTCATTTTTAATCTATTGTGAAAATACAGTTTGCGGTTGTCTGGTGGTTTCAGCTTATGGATTTGTTGTCACAGAAAAAAGGCGATCGAAGGTCTTTATGTCAGTGTCCGTCGTCCTCGACTGCTTCCACACAAAGAAGGATGACTGAATACTGATGATGGAATTTCTGGAGGTTTCAGAGCTAAGGTGGCCATTGGCTCTAATGTGCCAATGAAGCGTGAAGCCGCTGCGGACGACTGATTGGTCAGCTTCCTAAACCAGAGACTCGCAGGCTGTCTGTGGGGACAGGGAGCAGATGGTCTGTATTTTACTGTGATTGCACTGTTATTTTAAGTACCAGTTCTAATCTCAGCAATGGCTTAAAGCTTCAGTGACATGTCAGTCAGTACTTTTCAGTACCTATCATTTGGCATGTACAAGTGCAAATGTGAACATATTGGCGATTTAACTAATTTTTTTTTTTGTGAAATTGTATAACGTAATCTACAAAATAAATAAAAGTATTTAAACCGTTTAAGTGGAAATTTAAATATACTAAATGTGTTTTCCTGATTTATTTTGTAAAGGTGATCATCTGTACGACATCATTTATTGAGCAGTATTACTGCGTCTTGTTGCGTTCTCTCACACTTTTACCCCTCATGTTTAACAAGCGGGGATTTTCTGCTCACTGTGGAATTCCTTTCCCATGGTTCCATGTGGTTTCCAAAAATAAGACTTTTAAATTATGCTGAAGGGACAGGCAATCATGAAACCATACTGTTTATTCTCCTGGATGGTTTCTTCTGATTGAGAAGAAACACACATGCCCATAGCATGAGGTTAAAGGACCAGGGCAGAAGTGAAGGACGAGATTGTGTTTAAAATTTCATACCCCTATTTTGAGTGTGATGGGGCTTCTGTTTATTGCTTTTCATGTAGAAAACCAAAATGACAGCATGGCTACATTTTTGGGCATCATTACAATTTAAAAAATGCCACTCTCTAGCATAATCCCTCCGTGGTGGTAATATAATTAGCAGTCAGGCGGAAATTTATTTTAAATTCCGAGAAGTACAAGCGGTATCAGATGTGACAGCTATGAAGTGCAGGCCCATCGCCGATTGTCCGAATGCATCAAGCACCTTCACCTTTGCGTCAAATACTTCATTGCCACCTCCTGCTCAGATGGACTCATTCTGATTTAATCCTTGCTCATTGCATGTTCTTCGAGTTTAACAGATCTGTGACTTGATACTTTCCTCATCTGCAGGAATTTCTCCACTTCACCTTCATTTTCCCTAATTTCTTACTGAAACACTATATACCATACTGCCGCAATTGTTAATGTATTTATTGGAACAACTCGTAATAACAACCTACAATAAGCGCTCTGACTCGTTCTCTTTACTGGCACACTATGTCATGTGTTATGCTATCTAATACTAGTTAATTTAGTGCAACATACTGTAAATATTTTTTAACATTTTTTTGAAGGACAATTTAGACATTGTCTCAGTGTCGGCCCCGCCCCAGAGATGTGTCACATGACTTCAAAAAGACACATGTTAGGCTAATTCCAACCCCCCAGTGCGTGTAATCATCATTCTGGTAGGATGATATTGGGTGGTGCTGCAGGAACCTCTCACCTCACTCAGCCGGTAACCACAGCCTTGCGCTGCCGGTCAGACCTGTCAGCTTGCTGGGGCCAGAGGCTGGAAAAGTCTTAATTCATTTCCACTGGAATTTTTTAACAACATGAGAACCATGCGTGTGTGTAACGAACCGCTCAAGTCATCGGTTGTCATATGAAGGTATTTCCTTCAGGGCCAATTTGGGTGTTTGGTTGTTATTTTTCCTAACGGTAAAATCAGGGACGTTGCTGCTTTCCCCCCTCCCCCCCCCAGTAGGGTCACCTCTTTCCAAAACATTTGTGAATATGCAGATTCATGCAATTTTATTTTACGTCAGATTACCAGAGTGCCCCATAATAGGTCTGTATTCATTTGAGTCATTAATTCATACATTCTCATACATATACATTCTCCAAAGGATCTGAAAGTACAGGGGTGTTCACTGATGGCAGAGGTGACCTGTCCACACCACTTGCAGACAGGAAACACTGAAATGTTGCTGCAAAGTGATTTCTTAACCAGCAGGCAGTTTGGTTGTGGGGTATTTTTAACCACCTTCATTAATGTGTCAGACTGTCAAACATTTAATGTGCATGCTTAGGCGTATATCAATAATCCTCATGGAAAAAGCATTTCAACAGAGCACAACACTAGGGGTTCAATTCTTCATAGCTAATAAAGCCTCATTTTACTTACCAATTTTTATGCTAAATGCACTGACAGTTTTACTAAATTCCTATTCCTATTATAAGTCATTCACGATACAACTTCTGAAAAACCTTGCATTCACTAAAACAGAGTAGCAAATACACATATCCAATGTGGAATATGGGGCTGTGGCTGAGACTCTAAAACATATTAGTAGTGTTTCTCCCTAAGACCATATCATGTTTTATTTTGTGCAGTGCGACTGAAAATTGCACAAATGTAAATGAGATATCAAGCATTTATTTTAAGTTATTTAGGTTTAGTACTTCTTAATGCCGAGGAAGGCCTCTAATAGGTGACTAATGGATGTTTTTCACCAAAATTCACACTAGGTTATACTAAATTACTGAATATTATTACGGAATATTTTATCGGCGGATTATTAGAGGAAGGTTCTTCATGGGGGTAGAGCTGCCAGCCGCTCTGTCATGAGCCCAGTCCGTGTGGCTGACGCTTGTTGAAATGCTGTGATGTAGTAACGCAGCAGGATGTGCCCCCCGCCGTGCTGCTGCTCGCTCATTCTCATCCCCATCCGCGCATCTCGCCCCAAGCGTGTTCTTTGGACACGGCCGCTCCCACAGTTTCATCTTCTGACTTTTATTTCTTTATTTAAACACAAGTACATTTCTGGGAATTAGTCCAAGCAGTCTTTTTATTACCAGTTCACATCCTTATCCCCTTTGGTCCTCGGTGCAAAATGAAAGGATAGATAAGGTAATTAAGGTTAAAATGATGAAGCTTTATTTCACAAAGCCACAAAGTTATTTAAACGCGCACTGAACCACAGCCAGACTAAGATCCCTTTGCTGAGACCTGTTGAGGCTTATTAGTGGTTTTGGTTGGAAGTTCAAGAGAGCAACTTATACTTAAAAAAAATAATCATTGCCAGCAAATTTACAGAAGTCTGCAATACGGCGGCTCATTGGATCGCAGTGTTTCCTCACAGCTTCAAGGTTGGAGGTTTGACTCCTGACTCTGCGCTGTGTAGGTGGAGCTTGCATGTTCTTCCTGTATCATGGGGGTTTCATGTCGCAGTCCAAAGACATGCAGTTAGGCTAATTGGCATGTCTATGTTGCCTGCAGGGCGTGCCATGTGATGGGTTGGCATTCCGTCCATGGTGTACCCCTGCCTTGTGCCCTATGTTGTCTGGGATGGTTCCCAGATAGGATATGCACTTGGAAGATGGATGGGAATCTATGAGCTGGTTTTTATGGGTTGGGTTTTACTCTCGAGGACCTACCTTTTAAGAAACCAAAGAGAACCACCGTTCCATTTTTCATGAGGTTCTGCAGTATGTATATAGTTATGCATATATTTCATAGCTAAGTAGTCGATATTAATCAATAATTTTGTTTACAAATAACTTAATATATAAATGTATTTTTAATCCAGCTAATTTTTGTACATTTTCTATATTTACAAAAGACAGCATCATTCATTTCTGTTGTGTTGTCGTTTACAAATTAGACTAAACTAATGCACAGTCCATAAACCATCCTATACAAGATATTTTGCCCAGTCAAGAACAATTCTGCATATTAAACAGTGTCGTAATTATTGTGCATCTTTGTATAACTTGTATAATCAAATAAATGTATGCAGTACTGTACAAAATCTCCCAGTCTTGTTGCACTGTCATGTACAATGACAATAAAGAACTGACTGACTGAATGAATGAGTGAATGGATGAATGAATAAATGCAGTCTTAGGTAGCCAAAGGATATTAAGTTTAAAGCATTTCTTCTGTTCTCCCAGAAGTTACTGATATCTTTTTGGATGGTTGGAGCATCTCATCAGTTTCAAACCTTTCCTTAGGGGCGCCCAGCCATTCCATGTGCATGTTAAACTTCACCATCAGATCACTTCATTGATTAACTTCATTTGTTAAAAACCTGAATGTGGTACTGATTAGCCAGACACACTGAGGTGTATTGGAAGATTTCTGCAGACACTGGGGTAATTTTAAAAGAGATGTTTAAATGGCTCATCTGACACACTTTGACGGACATAAAATCATAACTTTACATGATACATCAAGATCATTTAAGTATAATTTAATTTGGCTGCCTACGACTTCTGCACGTTACAGTATCTGCATTTGTAGATGCTGATTGCAGATGGCCAGCAAGAGTAGGTTTAGAACATCAGTTAAAACAGATATAAACAATAAGATACAATGATGCAATAAGAATAGAGAAGAGCCTTCCAATTCTTGGCTAGAGCACACAGGAAGCAGTAGGCTTTGTTTTATCATCCTCCAAACTGTAACCAAAGCAAACAGGGAAGGTGGCACGTTGATGCAGTCAGCGCTCTAATACCAAAGAAAACAAAAAAATCTGACAGTTTTTTTTCTATCTCCGATGAAGGAGCAAGAAAGAGGGAATACAGATGAGTCAGATTACACTTGTGTGTGTATTTGACTGAAGTCGCCACAGGTAGATGTTCCTCTGAAGCTAACTGATTCTGATTATTTTTTGTAAATGACTGCACACCAGGCGTTCAGATATGGAGCTGTGGTAGACCTTAGCAAAAAATGCTAATGCATTCAGTTTTGTATGTTGACTTGCATATATATATATATGCAAATATCTCAAATGAACAAAGCTGATGTGTTTGGGTATACTATACCTAAGCATATTTCTTTTCAATATTTTATATTACTTTGCTTTTTTTTTCTTTTGGTGTGGGTACTGAAGCCATCTTTACTAGTTTCTGTAAAGCTGGTAACATAAAGCACAAAAGGACCCACGTGAGCCTGCAATGACTGAACATCTGCTTGCCATCAAACCCCTGTAATATGAGTGCTCATACATTGCACATTTCTGCATATTTCATCCTATAGAAACAAGGACGTTCTCATTGAGCCCATCAGTTTGATAATTCACTTTATTGGCTTTTGCTGCACTTTCCTTCTCCCCCGCATAGCGTTGCATTTACCCTGAATTACCCTGCTCCAGGACTGTGTGGCCGAGGGTCAGGCAATCAGTGAGGCTCACGCTTTTCATTTCCTATGGACGTTTTTATCTCCAGGGTCATTATATTATATTAAGACTCAAATCTTACGCTATTTGTTATT
Source organism: Pollimyrus isidori (assembly GCA_019775955.2). Taxonomy (NCBI): domain Eukaryota; kingdom Metazoa; phylum Chordata; class Actinopteri; order Osteoglossiformes; family Mormyridae; genus Pollimyrus; species Pollimyrus isidori. The sequence goes on along the minus strand of JABFDZ020000044.1, from coordinate 32,421,742 downwards.
CAGCGAGGAGATCTTTCCTTAGCTTGTGCTAAATAGTGTGGGGAAACCCCAAGATGAGACTCTCTGGGGGAGAAGGGGAGTGCAGGCATCGAGAAGGAAGTCAGGAGGGGGGGGGGCAGGTTACGTTGTGGATTGGCTGACGCATTCTTTTGGAGTACAGTTTGATTCTTTCCAGGGTACATCAAAGGCATTCTTTGTATTGTTACACAAGTCTTGTGTTCTGTGAGAGCTCTGTTATCATCATCATCATCCGATTAGGCATGCTTTGCACACCTGAAAATGCCCTCACCAGAATGCCTCAGCCTGTGGGTACTTAGAAAACCTATATATAGCACATCATGACCGCTCATCCAGTACAGGATCATAGTTTATAACACTGTAATTAATATTTTTTTTAGTTTTGCTGATGCACTTTCTGATGAAAATCCTCCTCACCACTATGGACCGCTGTATGAGGAACAGCTGTAGATTCAAAACTGCTACAATCCCTTTAAGGCTCCTGAAAACATTGGGTTGATATGGATATAGCTCAATGTCCCCACACAGAAATGGGCTCATATTTATTTATAGTGGGAATTTTCCGGTGGGGGGGGGGGGGCAGTTCTATGTTATGAGTTAGCTCACAAATTCATGCAGAAACTGAAAGATTTACTGAAGCGTATACAGAGATTAGCCTAGCAGGAGAGCTGTGACACTTTGCAGGTCTGCTTTTGTAAGAAGGACAGTGAGTTGGGGGGGGGGGGGGGAGCGCCCCGGGCTGTAACCAAGACTCCACACTATGCTCCCTGCCCCAGCAGGGAAGACGGCTCGATGCTCAAGTCTTTGCCAGTATCCGTGTGTGCAGCGAGTAAGAGTCTCCGTTCACCTGCGTGCCGCTTGAAATGCTTGTCTGATGGCACTCATGCCCTCAAGAAGTTTCCTTTGGCGCCTGTGCAGATTTGTCAATACCGTCAAAAGTGTTGGACAGGATGAGTGAAGCGATACCCCGCATTACCCGAAATTACGTACACGTGAGAGAGACTCATGTTCCCGGTTTTTTTTTTTTTTGGAACGCGTTTGATTCACCGACATGAATCAAACGCTCTCAGTCTGACTCAGGTGCACAGAATGTCCTCATGTTTTGGAAATGTGTCTCCTGTCAGCAGGTCAAAAACTGGGGCATCCTTGACATTGCACACCTGTATAATCGCCACATACGTTGGGTGTGGGTTTACTTTTCACCACCTTGTTACTTGACTTGGTCCTTACCAGGAGTTGGGGTGAGGAGGGTTGCTGTCTGTGGTTTATTGTCTCAGCTACTACCCTTGAATCGGCGAACGTCAGGTAGCTAAATTCCAGACCAGGATCCCTGGTTGTTGGTGCTGCAGTACTGTGCCCTGTTAACTCTTTATGTGCCCGATTGTGTGCATCCTGTTTGATGGCATTTGTTAGGTGCTATCAGTTATTATGTTGCCATAAGGTACATCCTGCAGCTCATTTTTCACCATTTGTTGTGAGTTTTGTGCTTGCACGTGTGGGGAAAAATGTGAACTGTCACTGTTAAAACGCAACTATCATTCTGCATGTTTTTTTTTTTAAGTTGCGTAATAAGATCATAATTCACTGGCAATAGCAGAAAAATGGTCTATCTAGCTTATTATGCAACAGGCAACCAAAATCATCCTGCATTTCAGTGATTCTATAAATACAATCTGGTCTCCCATGAAGATCTCGCTGCAGTGCCATCAGTGTTTTTCCAAAAATACAACGAAACTGAATTTTTTTGTGCTTAGTTGGCTTTTTGCATATTACTCCAAGCATGACTCTCTCTCTCCAAGTAACCAAAGAATCTCACCTCTCCCCTGAATCAGGACTTGTCGGAGTTAGTCTGTTCCTGCAAGAGTATTGATAGATACATTCTTGAGTGACAGTTGGCACAATTAATATGCCACAACCTTCCTACTTCAGGGTGCACTAATGGTGTTTTGGAGTGGCGCTGGATAAACAAAATGCAAATGAATCTGATTAAAATTTTTGTTTGATGAAGAATGTCCCATCAAAGTAGCTGTGCAGTATTTCCTCTTTTCATTTTGCATGAAAATTTTGCACTAGTAAACATTTAGATGCATGTTTTGTTCCAATTCCTGGAGGCTCAGATAAGTGTTCTTATAAAGCTTCTTCACAAGACACTACTGAGGCTAAGGTCCTTCACCTTTTTGATGACATA
>JABFDZ020000044.1:32392729-32409739 GCA_019775955.2 Pollimyrus isidori | reverse complement strand
TCGCGGGGGGTCCGGAGCCTATCCCGGAAGCAATGGGCACGAGGCAGGGAACAACCCCGGATGGGGGGCCAGCCCATGTATCTCATGGTAGATAATTATTATTTAGTTCTTTTTTCAGTTATATATCATTATATGGATGACGCTGAATTAAGTGTAGCATTTAATAACAATATAATTACACATATAATATGATAGTTTTGTTTCTACTCTGCTTTTTGCTTTATCTAAACAATCACCTATAGCACACAGTTGCCCTAAAGCCAGTATTGCCGTCCTGGTCAGTGCCTGTTAGTGACACACACACCATTGTGGTCTCCACACTGTGTTTCGAACTTCTGTGGCTTCAGCCCTTACCTGTCATCTGTTTCCTGTCTCCCCAGAGTTGTTTCCTTAACAAAGTCATTCAGGGATTGGCCTGCAGCCTCATCAGCCTGCTCAGGTTGGGTCGGCGTATCTGTTGCTGGGGCAGAAAATGATTGCGTTATGTGCTAGTGAAGGTTCGCTAATCTGTCGAACAGCTAGGGGGCGCCTGTGCGGCGTCTCGGCTGTACTGCGAGCTCTGGTATTTAGGGCAGCACTTCCACTCTGGAGACGTCACATCTGATGCCTCATTCTGTAGATCGGACAACTTGCTGCCGGGTACCTAGGAGATTCGGAAAGTTGCAATAATTTGATTGCTTCTATTGTTTTTGCTTCCAGGTCTGTGGGCTCAGTTTTGACTACGTCCGTTTTGTTTTGTTACTGACCTCTCACGGCAACCATCTTGCCTCATCAGATGATATAGATCAGTGGCAATTGGAAATAGAGATGATATGGAATCAGCAACCACTGTGGGAGATAACTGCATGTGTAGGCAAGCGCACCAGTTCATATAGCAAGAACATAGTAAATGAATTTATATAATCCTATAATAACATCATTTATCATTTAACATTAATGTTATTCATCCATTCCCCATACCCAGTTGTCCTATGCAGAGTTGGAGAGGTTTGGAGCCTAATTCCATTAAATATCCACTTACTTCAAGTGATCTGTCCTGGTTAAAAAGTCCAAAAAGCTGTCAGTCCCTGAGAATCCAGGAATGTCCTACTGACACAGCCTCTGTACGAAGGCCATAATCCCTGCAGATGCTTGCCAGCTGAAAGCACTGAGGAGGACAAAGACCTGCATCGATGATCTGTTATCGTGCTGATAATTTAGAATGGGCTCAGTCAGCTATGCCTGATTAGCCAGCAATATGGAATCCAATCTTTTTTGTACCTGTACCACAAAGTCATTTTTAAGGTAGCTTTTTGTAATGTAACACATCTCAGTAATACTTGCTACTATATATTGAACCAGTTTTGACATGTTCTATATTAAAAAAAAACACAAAATCAAATACCATTTAGCATCAAATCAGCTGTTACATTTTATTAAAATTTGTTTATTCTAACAAAAAATTCTACTCAAATTCTAGTCAGTGAATAGTTTAAGATTGTCACGGTCAGCGGGCGAAGACGAAGGGAAACCAGGCAGGAGGACCGGGGCAAACGAGGAGTTTAATAGGACACACTGACATCGATAACTTTTATGCCGCGTCTGCCGGAACAGACGCTGGCGCAGACTTAAATACATTGAACAAGGCACACGACTGGCGAGTGGCAGCGCCACACAGGTGAAAACACTGGGTAATCACAGGAGGTAACAAGGTGGGTGTGGCACACACAGGGCTGGAATGGGACGGACGTCACAGGACGTGACAAAGATGGATGTAGATGCTATTAAATGCAACAAATACACACTGCATTTCTTATAAAACACTGTTCTTTCTTTTTGAGGTTGCAGTGCACCTGTGTGTTTTCCAATAGGTGGCTGAAGGTGTGAAGCAACTTACCAGTGCAAGCTGGTAAGTGGCCCTTTGATATGTGTTTGCTGAGATAGAGCAGCTCTCCAGGGCCATTGGCATGGCTGCTGTTGTAATGCTCCTTCTGCACCTCTGCCAGGAGGTGGCGCTGTGGGGATGAAGCTTCTGCTTCATGAGTTGCACCATCACGTGCTGTGGGATTCGATCCTCCCCTGAGGCTCCTTGTGACTCACCGTGAATGAAATATTAAGTACTGTAGGTGCGTGCAGTGTGTGTGTGTGTGTATGTGTGTGTGTGTGTGCGTGTGTGTGTGTGTGTGGGGGGGGGAGTGGTTCAGGTATGCAAAAACTCTTGTATTTTGTTTGGTTACTTACAGTGTAGTTAGTTTTAAGGTTTGGTTGGGGTTAAGGTTGTCATAGTCAGCATTAACATTTTTCCCACAGAAATGAATGAGTGGTTCCCAAAAACATATGATTACCTGACTGTGTGTGTGTTTGTGTGTGTGTGTGTGTGTGTGTGTGTGTGTGAGAGAGAGAGAGAGAGAGAGAGAGAGAGAGAGAGAGAGAGAGAGAGAGAGAGTATGAGAAGCCCTGTACTTAGCCTTCGGAAGGGTTGCAGGTGCTGGGCTGAGTGAGACTGCACTAAAGAGCCATTGAGTTTTCACCCCCTTCTCAGGGGATCATTTGACCCTACATGCTCACAAGTGATGCATGAATCCGGCTGCGTGCCGCATGCAAAACACCAGTCAGCCTCACATCCCTGCCGCTCCCAGCTGTCAGAGGAATCTATCCCATGGTTTCCCCTTCTTTAAGGGATTAATTGCTATTATTTTCCACTTCAGATGGCACCTGGCAATCCAGATGTAAAGCTTCCCAGTGGATGCAGAGACATTTGTTTTATGGAATCTCTTTTGCAGCAGTGTTTGCAATGCTGGATTCAGCAAACTGATGCATGAGGTCAATCTGATACACAACAAATGAATTACTGTAATCAAGTTAAATGAAAGTATTGTGTGTATAAGTAAATGTATTGGAAAAAAATGTTTGATAATGCTAAAATTGATTGCAGATCTGAATACCCACAATGCTAGACTAACTGCCACAAGCACTATATTTGCATAATAAAAATTATTAGAAGACTTTTCTTCCTTTGGATCGATTCCTGTAATGTCAAAGCACTATAACAGTGATATTATCTAATCAAGTCATATACTTACCTGGGTCTCAAGGTCTCAAAACTGGGCTTAGTGACTCCTCTCCTGTTATAGTTCTGATCTAGAATTTTGCTTAAAAGACTAAATGCATTATGATCCTTGGTGTCCTGAGAGGGGCTGGTGGGGCCATAATATCAGCTGTTTCCTTTGTTGTCTGGCCATGTTTTGTGAAGTCAGCGCTGCGGTTGGTTACATATAATATCACAAACTCCGACGTCTTGCTCTTTGTGAGTTGAGGTGCATCTGTAACCGGCGTTAGATTGCCTATGGACCTCCATTGCTCTTGTTTTCATGGTGGAAGCTTTGGCTAAGAAGCTTGTTGCTGTTCTGCTGGTGGTCATCTGCTCAGATGTTTCACTGTACGTGTCTGTGCCAAGACCATGAAGACGTCTAAAGAATATGAGCAGGCACAACAGGGTGCCCCACTTCATGCTTCATTCCAGGTTTTGCTTCACCATGAGACAACGGACACTAAAGGTTGTAATGTTCTTATGTTAAATTCACCACAGCATTTTGATTGAACTGAAAGTACCAGGGGATGTGACACATTAGGAAGTTCTGGAGAGTCTGCTTCCTGTTTCAACGGTGTCACTTCAACACCTTTGAATGAGGGCTTATGGAGTTGGCATTAATGGAATAGTGGTATTACTTGTGAAAAACATTAGTGTAGCCAGGACATATGGTTCCTATTTATTTCCTGACTGGCAGTTTCAGAAGTTATAGTTTTCCATTTTGAGGTCCAGATGTTCCAGCTTCATACTGACCCCAGCAAGGCCCAGGACCATAGGCGGAGTTTGATGTTTCCACTCAGGGGTTTGGTAGCAAAAAAATGTGTCTTGTCTATGCCTTGTGCTTAGGCATGTATTTTATTCCCACATAGTTTATTATTTTGTCTGGCTATTGGGTACCAACAAACTGCTTATGCAAAGTTGCAAAGCGCCAGCAGAAAACATGCCAAATAATTGCATTACTAAGGTAAGAAGGGGGGCACTGCCCCTGCTGTGATCCCCCCCATAGCCAGGACTGCTTCGAAAGGCCAGAAGAACATGACACAGTGCAGGGGCATGAATGTAGCACAAAATGCTGGAGCTTCTTCTCACACTCTATGGAAGCCATTTAATTTCCAGTCAGTGAGTGTTCATGTGAATGTTTAAGGGGAAAATGAAGTATGTTTGGCTTCCGGGATAGACTCCGGACCCCCCGTGACCTAGTAGGATAAGCGGGTTGGAAAATGGATGGGTAGATGAAGTATGTTTGATGAGGGAATACAAAGCTGCTGAGATCAGCATGTACACAAATATCTGCTTCCATCCAGATGCAAACGTATTGGCAAAGGGAGCTATAGTCATAGAGGAGAATGCATCAGAGAAATTACTACAGAACTGCAGGCTAGAGATGGAAGAACAGAAATGTTCTTGGCCTCACATTTTCATTGACAAACACTCCACCAGCCAAATGCAGTACGAAGGTGAAACTACCAGCATAAATTCGAGAGTAATTGTATATTTTTAGAACTACAAAATTATTAGATATTTCCAAATAAATTGTAATATATAACAAAGCTGTCAGATAGCTAGAGGCAGTGAAGTGCATTTAGGGAGCCAACAAGTATAGTTCTGGTCCAGGTTCTCCAACTAGTGTTACTGAAAATGATTTTCTGTTGCCTAGCAACTACTTGTTATTTATTCTGCTGGAGAACTATGCAGAACAATAGTGGGTCATAAATATATTCATTGGAATATTTTTAAATGAAAATATGTTCCATATTATTACAAAATCCAGTAATTGATTTATAAAATGATGAGAACCAATGAAATATTTATCATGTTATAGTGTGATCTCGCACACCAAATTGCTTTAGTGTATGAGATTTGCTTTCATAACTTTGCGGGGACCATCCATTCATTTCTATGGGTAAATCCCTATTCCCAACAATGACAACCTTAACCCCTATCCAGCCCTAACCTTAACCTTAAATCTTTTAGCATTTTTTGGATCGCCGTCACAAATTTTTGTAATTGTGTCCCCTTGTGGGGATTGAGGAAATGGTCCCCACAACATCAAAATAAGAGGTTTGTATCACATGGGGACATTTAGTGCCCATAATGTATTGTATATCTGACCCCCCCCCCCCCCGCGCGCACACACACACCCACCCACACACACCAGCATTGAATAATCTGTCGTCATTTTGGTGAAGATCCATATAGAGCCAGGCAGGACCAAGCGGCTCTTATTATTATTTGGTAACTCTAATAATGTTGATTTGGTCCATAAAAATGAAGCCTTGCATATGGGTAAACAGATGTGCATAGCCATCCTGAAGGCAAACAAAATGGGTCCATATAAATACAGAAGCTGGGGCCGCGCCTAATCAGCCGTACTGCCCCCACACGCCTCCGCAGGAGACCCAGCTGGTCCTCTTCTCCCAGCTGTTGTCTCATTAGTGAGAGGACAGCCAGCTGTGTCACATTTGCACGGGCCTAGATGGTGGATTCTATAAGCAAAGAACAGAAATCCAGACCAACCCACAACTCATCCCTAAAATGCATGATATCTACTAAATAAATAAGCTCATACACATATAAATAATTAAGTTAGATAATTAGCACATTATTGTATTTGACACCAGTAATGTTACTATTTTTGCATAGTGCTGTTTTTTTCCACTGCATGCATCATCTTGCCTTAGCTACAGGGGGCGCTTATGTGCTAGGATGCATAGTGTAGTGCTACGTCATTCATATGGAATTTGCATGTCTTCCTCATGCGTCTGTCAGGTGCCTATAATGTGTATGTCTGTGCATGTGTGCCCTGTAAGGGACTGTGCTTGCACTGTGTTGGAGTGGCATCCCATCCAAGGCGCACCCCAGCCATGTCCCCATTGCTGCTTATAGGGTCCATAACCTTTCTGCTACCCGACCAGAGTAAGCAGATGGAAAATAGAAGGACAATAAAATAATCAGACCATGTCATAGCATTAAACATTACATAAGCCAATTTATGGAGAGAATGCAACCAGCATTGCTAATGATGATAAGTATAATATTAGTGCAAAAATTGTTTTTCAATTTTTGCTTTCCAATTGCTAACATCAGTAAGTCTTATTTAAATAGCAAACTGCTAATATAAGTAGGCCTTATTTAAAAAAAAATCAATAACATTAAGCTATTTTAGAAATGCAGCTCATTCAAGGCATTGCAATCACTGTTAAAATGATAAAGTGAATCTGAAATATATGCCCCATCCCGCATTTCAGCATCATGCCCGAAACACCTCTCTCTCTCACCTCTTCCAACCTGGCAGCTGCTGCCAAAGGAGGGCTGCTTCATGCCATCATTGTCATTGCTGGTACCCTGCAGTCAGCTGGTGTTAAAAAAAACTTCCTTCGTTTTGTTTCTGTTAAACCACTACAAAGTGGACACTGCATTCTTGATTACTATTATGCATTGTAAAGCAATGATGACGAGAGAAATGTATTTGCTGTCCATGTATCCCTTTCCATCTTAAACTATTTTGCATTTATCATAATATTTATGTTTATTTATTTTTATATACTTATTTTTCTTCCGTCTTCTCTTCAGTCTATAAATCTTAAACCTTCAGACAATGTAAAGAATACTCGACCAATACACCCTAGCTACATAGTTGTTTGGTTATATACATAGCTATGCACAGCTATAGAGGACTTCCTCCTAGGAATTTTATTGAATTCAATAAAGAAACACAAGGAATATACTTAGAAGAATGTCTGTACAGAGACTGAATCAACACTGGAGACATAAGAGGCAGAAAGTATTATATGTGTTTATTTAGCAGTTGTTACAATATTAAAATAAAGACCCCTGCCTTTTAAAAGTCTTCATGCTTTTTGTGCACCCGTTCATTTTATAATATACCACATTAAAAACATAAAACACACAGCACTAAAATTTTCTGCCAATATGCATATAGATATCTAAATAAAAAATGAATTCCCGAATGCCCATACCAATTTCTCTAAATGACAGTCTACATTCACTGTAGACAATCAGCTAATAATTTATTTAATAGCTATTATGAGGCCTATTTAGGGTACAATCACCATAGAACCGTCAACAATGAGTTAACTGTGAAATGAGCAACAGCCTTATATTACGTCTCACGTATTATTCGAAGAGTACAGATGGCATAGCGTGTTTTTGGCGTGCGGGGGAAGGTGGCGATCAGACCGATCATTCTGGTTGTGGCCGTCACTGCTGACTCAGTGACAAACCGTGGAGAGAGTGTGTAGTTTGGAATGGAGGGGTGTCAGTTCAGTCAAAGCTTACTGACTGAATATTTTATGAGAAGGTATAAGGCTTGCTGTGGGAACGGTGTGCTTTTTGGCCAAGGCTCCTAATCCTTTCAAAATGCACAAAATGACTTCAGATAAAATAAAATAAAATAAAATAATGTAACAAGTAAACAGACACAATGAAATGCCAGTGCACCTTCATGTACTCAGATGTGTGCATAAGACTTTTTCACTTGGTATAGCACAGAGGAGACAGAAAAAGTCATTTTTTGTGGTTAAATTAATTAGAAAAACATAATAATGAGAATTTGAATATTTTAAGGAAATAGTTCTGAGTTAGAGTCCTGATTGTATTATAAATAATAGGCCTATAATTATACATAATACTTGGATTTTGTTAGAAAACTTGTATATGAAACTGTGCCATGATATATGCAAATTTTCTAAACCTTTAGGGGGGAAGACTTGCATCATTGTAGCTGTTATAATCAATTATTTATAGTATCATTGTGCCCCGTCACAAGCCTCAGGTTTGTTTTGACTGTATACTGTTAAGCAGTATGGAAGATGAAGAAATAAATGGAGAAAAAACATCCGCAATTTTTGCTTGTAGTGCAATCTTAACGCACCTGTGAGGACACAGGCCTGTGTGTTTTCAAGCACCAATCATTCCAAGCATCATTCACAACAAGCTTCCCGCAATGAGGGTCAGTGAGGGCTGGTTTTTAGCATTACTTTAAACAAAGTAAATAATAAGAAACAGATCATGCACATAGAAATATGGACTCACTTGTGTAAACCTCGATATAGGATCTAAAAACAACAACAAAGGCATTTCCACGGGATAACCCATTGCGTTTGAATTAAAATAGTATTCTAAAATAAGGTACAATACACCATTTTACACTGAGGTGAAGTTCGTGATTTAAGATTGGTGGAATTTGTATTCTTGGTCCACAATTACCCACTGCAATAAATATTAAAGCCTTAATAATAAAAGATTCTAATAAGGTTTTAATAATAAAACCTTGTCCTCTGTGAAAACTCACAAACCCCCACAAATATTTTCTTACAGCTGTTTTGGTTTGCAAACAGTGCATACGATTTGCTTTCATTTGTATTTTTATATGCGACATGTACAAAGGTGCAAAATTGTTAAATTGATGGCAAATGGCACGCAATCGGTAGGAGCGCATTTTGTTCAGTGGGCGTGGCAGGCGGAGAGGATGACGCGACGAATCGCGCAGCTCTGGCGTGCACGCGGTGATGCAGCCCAGCTCCTCGACCTGCTCCAGCATCAGCACCACGCGCTGACTCACGAGCTCAGCCTCTGTCCTGCACGCGCAACCTGGACGCACTTCACAGATTTTCGGATTTACATACATTTGCAGTGAGTTCGTCGATTCTGGAAGAGAAGCGACAGCCAGGGAGGCTAACAGGTGTGTGCAAAAGCTCTACAGGTTTTAAAATCCTCTAAGGTCACAGAGAACCTACTTGAAGGCATATAACTTTTATAATTAAGATATTACACCGTTCTTACCATAACATACTGAATTTTGCATCTGTTTTATATTTTGCGTTTGCTGACATTCGTGCAGTGTGAATATTTGTGCAATTGCTATTTTATTTTTATTGATAAAATGGTGCGTTGACATAATCTATCTTTTTTCTTGGCTAACAGGTGTTTGTATACGCATACGGTACCTAGTGAGATTCATCGTCAGCTGTAAATATATTTTTCTTGTTAGATGCATTCGGGATATGTAGTGTTACGTGTAACCCTGCCTAAATTTGGCCAGCTGTAACTCTTGCAGAACATAAGGATGATTATAACGGCTCTTGTAACAGTGGGCGAACATTCTTCGCAGAAATTACCGATCAATTTGTATCAACATGGACGCGCTAATGAAAGGGTTCTCGAAAGCAAAGGACGGGGTTGTGGCGGCCGCAGAAAAGACGAAACAGGGAGTGAGTGAGGCAGCCGAGAAGACAAAAGAAGGGGTAATTTTCGTGGGTAGGTTCTTAATTGTCCTATTTGTTATTTACCCAACTATTGCTATCGATATCAGTCATATTACTATCCACTGAGGGGAAAAAAATTGAAATACTGGTCGATACCTGTTCCACAAAATTCTGTTGCCTTGGTTAAATAGAAAGCAAATTGGCCACTTTAAATCATTATTTCACTTCTCTTGAGCCGGATTCATTACAGATTCAAGCCCCACGCCGAGAGATCCTTATGTTAATTTCTCATATTTATTGATAAACAGTACTTGACTGGCCAATAATCTTTCATCTTTCCATAATTCTTAATTTCCTTTTTATTCATAGGCACCAAAACAAAGGATGGAGTTTCATCAGGTAAACATGTTTTGAGTGCATATCTGCCCATCCATTCATCCATTGTCACACCACTTGTGTGATATTCATATATATACAAACCGCAACACTGCACTGGATAGTACGGAAGGTGGATGGATTACACGCAGGTATTAATATGATAGTACATTTTGGATTTGCATACTAGGAAGTCATTCGTCCATTTATATAGCCTACCACAGGAAATAACAGAAAGTGTATTTTTAAAAGGCTGTTATTCTGGATTTTTTTCTGCTGCAAACATTTTTCAGAACCAATCAAAATAAATAATGCACAAAACTGAGCTTGCATTAAAATATGTCATGAATGTGGTAGCACTGGAATTAGCCAGGCGAAATAGAATTCTCTATGAGCTAAACAGCCTATGAGCAGGGCCCGAGGTGGGTGTTTACCATGAGAAGGGTTACAGACAGAAACAGACCTTGCTGGCCTGCAGTGAGCGCATGCGTGCATCACGCCAGTGAGTCAATCACTCATGGCCACCCCTGTCTGAAGGTGAGCCTGCTGTCGGTGTTTGACGGGGGTTTCGAATTCCCGGCTAGCAGGCGGCAGACATTTAAGATGGCCAAAGTCAGGGAATAGCTTTTCGAGGGGGGGGGGGCGTGGCCTCATTGCCAGGAACGGCTTCCTGGAGGTGTAACTGAGTTGCAGTGGGCCGTCGTGTTAATGAACACGGGATCCCAAGGACAAAGTGGCGGCCGCTTCTCCCAGTCTGCGCCGTAGACATCCTTAGGTGTGCAGAAGTGCTTCCTGTGATTACCTTGAGCTGTCGGTGCCATGGTGTGATGTCTCAGTTAAAACTGCCAGAAGCACTAAATCAGCTGTTTTTTTCTTATTTTAATTCCCACTGTGCAACTGGCACGTGTGCTCAGGTGTGTAACTGAGGTGTGCAAGTCCTTGCTTTCCAGTATTGATGACAACTATGATCAATCTGCAAAATATCTGTATTTTATTTTTAAATTTGGTTCATTAAACCTTTTGCTTGATATTGAATTTGACAATTCCTCATTCTCCAAAAAAATTATTCAAAAAAACAATTAGGATCTGAGACTGAGCAAGACCAAACAGTCTTTGTGGACGTCAAGGGCAAGGGCCTGGCACCGTGATCTAAGCAAACACGATTATGCTTTACTTCCACGAGAATGAGCTGGACTGAGAACCTGTATAGATAAAGCCATCAAATCCAGAGTTTGAGATAACAGGAGAGCTTTATGCAGATATTTATCAGAATGACTGGGCAAAATGAGCACCTCCAAGATTATCCTACAACTCACCTTAATTTCAACACCATAAGGTGTAAAAATGTTTGGATTTTTATTCTTTCATTCGCCACACTTATACATGTAAACATTTAAATATGGTATAATGATCATCACACATGACATTTTTGAATGCCTTTTTATGATCCAGTGTGACCTCCATTCATTTATTTCTCTGTATTAAAAAACACTGCACTTATATCACTATTTAAAATTTGTCACTGTCCCTTAAACTATTTGTATACACCATTAATAATACAAATTGTCATGTTTGTCAAATAAAACAACTTTATGGATTAGATATAGAGCAGCCACGCCTCTTTCGGCATGCAATCTCCAGGGAGACCGATTTTAATAATACACTGACCTCGTCCATTTGATTTTGCTACCAGATATTGATTTTGTCATAGTCATAAATCTTCTTTACATCTACGAAAAGTATGCAAGGTTGCCATATATTTACTTCAGATCCATTTAGAATCCTGTAAACCCTCTAGCGTTTAGGCTGCATTTCCTCCTCTGAATGACAGTAACACCGTTTTTTTTTTCCTTCACATGACCTATTATGTATGCTGTGTGTTGATCCTCGACAGTTGCGGAGAAGACTGCGACCCATGTGTCGCAGGTGGGCGGGGCAGTAGTGACCGGAGTGACAGCTGTTGCCCATAAGACCGTGGAAGGAGCTGGTAACATTGCTGCTGCTACTGGTTTAGTGAAAAAGGAGGTAGATAAGCAGGTGAGGTGGAACTTTCATACCAGCATATCTTATATTGAAACAGACAGACTGAATACTGCCATTTGGCCATTTTTCAATATGATATGTGGTTTCCTTTTCATTACTTTTTATTATATTGTATTTATATTGCATTATTGTTATAATGCTTTGACTGTCCATATCGAAAATCATGATTCACAGTTTGCTGCACTGCAACTGTACCCCAGTGTGACATTTAGGTATATTCCATGATTACAAAAATAGACAAATTGGTGGGCTAGGAAGAGGCATCTTGTATCCACCCCAAACTCCAATTCATTTTAGCATACAGATGTTGTTCTTAATGTCGAAGTTTAAGTAAGGGATAATGTACAGGCAGCCGGTAGTTATCACGAAATAAGCCCCGACAGTGTGATCAGGACCCGCTTATTAGACGACTACTTGCCACATAAGGAAAAAAACTGGACATGAATATGATTTTGAAACATTTTATTGCCATATTTGTTTTAAATTAACATTTTATCCTTCCACGAAATGATACACTACTTCACTAGCATTCAAACGTAAGACAATTTATAACATAAGTATATAATATACGTATGAATATATAATAACGAATGTATTTTATTTATTTATACCGTAAGTATTAAATTGCACATTTTCATTAATTGTGAACTGTGACATTGTAAATGTGGTCCCAGCGGGGATGTTGAAGTTGATGTTTTTGGTAGAGTCGGCAAAAGTTTTCTCTATGGACTTTTAGTTGACTGCACCTAAAATTACACTTATCATTAAATTATGTTCATCCATCCATCCATTTTCCAAACCGCTTATCCTGACTGGGTCACGGGGGGTCCAGAGCCTATCCCGGATGCAATGGGCACGAGGCAGGGAACAACCCTGGATAGGGGGCCAGCCCATCACAGGGCACACTCACACACCAGTCACTCACACATGCACACCTACGGGCAATTTGGAAACTCCAATCAGCATGTTTTTTGGACTGTGGGGGAAAACTGGAGTATCCGGAGGAAACCCCACGACGACACGGGGAGAACATGCAAGCTCCACACACATGTGACCCAGGCAGAGACTAGAACCTGGGTCCCAGAGGTGTGAGGCAACAGCGCTAACCACTGCACCACCATGCCGCCCCCATTAAACTATGTTGGTGATCGAATTTTATGATAAATATTATATTTAATACGAACACTTACTGCATGCCAAGCTGTTGTCAGGATTTGATGAGAGTATACTGCTCCATTTCTGTCTGTCAGCGGTGGTCGGAGGGATTTTAAACATAGAAGTAGTACCGGCTATGCGTTATTACTTTGGAGCGGTCATTATTTGAAAATAACAGACCTGCAAATGTCTCAACTGACCAATCAGAATCAAGCATTCCAGAGAGCCGTGTAATAATAATATTTAATCACCTGTACTATAACTACTTGTTTTAACTGTACTATGATGATGTGTTGCAGTGCAAAGCTACAGACCATCACCATATTATTTAAAAATGGCAGACCAGTAGGGGGCAGTAGGCTAGTAGGGGGCACCCACAGAGAGCAAGTTGATGGATGTGAAAAGAGATTTTCCCCATGGGGATCAATAAAAAGTACCAGTTAATATTAAATATTAGCACACGACTATACTCTGTGTAGTGGCTATAAAACATTAGTTCTTTTACAAATATGGATATTTGCATTGTTCCAAAAACCATTATGTGAGCACGGATATGAAAAGCTGTCAAATCCTTCACGTTGTTCATTGCTGGCACAAACCAAACAAAATATCCTCTGCGTGAGAAAATGCAGAGCCTCAGTAATCCTACTGATCCTCACAGCCAATAAGATCGCGTGTGTGTGTGTGTCTGTGTGCATGCGTACACCTGAGACAGAGAGGATGTTGACTGCCTGCTTTGTGCGTCACCGCACTTTTCCACGTGACGTCCAGCAGGGGCCTTGAGCATGGAGCGGTGACTGTTGCTGGAGTCGTCCTACTGACATGTTGACAGAAACAGATGGGCCCTGTGCTGAATCTCCACAGCATCCTCCACCCCTGCTGCCTCACGTTGGACCGCGGTGCACATCTTCACCATATTAACGGAGCTTGTTAGGGCACGAAGGCACTGTAAGATCTGGCTGCTTGTGCTTACAGCTTTACACATGGAAGCATTGCTTCTAAAATCTTAATGCAAAGTTCTGTTAGATCTATAAACGTCTGCAAGAGGTTTCAGCCTGTTTAGACGAGAGTCCAGTAACGTTAATGTTGGTACTAGCTACACAGAATAAGAGCCTCCGAAGGGTAGTTGGGTTTGTCTGGCCATTTTTTAAATGTTATTTTTCATTATTTACTATGACTTATTTACTTATGAGTAATTCATTATTTAAAAATCAGCTTCCAAGCTGCTAGGAAACAGATGATAAGCTATGATATGCTAAGCTCCTCGGATTCACACCACTGTCACCCCACCCTTTCTTCATGCTTTGAATCAATTTCACAGACGTGCAGGGGGGCACAGTACCGACTGAAGCTTAACACCTGCCCCCCCCATCAGCAATAACCAGCAGCTTGCAACCTAACAGATCAACAAAGCTGCCTTATACGTCAGCGAGCTGAGAACCTCGGACTGAGTTAGATCCTCGTGACCTTGAAGTTAAGATGCCAGTCATGTATCAAAAACCAGGGCCCGAAGCACAGGCTGACCACTAGGGAGCTTTAGGCAACGGAGTTATTGAGTCTTTCACCTTTGAACTCTTTCAAAGCTGTCCCAATTATTGGTAAACGGCTATTGGCTTTGAAAATAGTACACTGAACTTTTCATAACAGTGAAGGGTACACTCAATGACAAGTACACAGTACTAATTACCTTTAATAATCATCATTCAGCTTCTATCATTTAGACCTTTATCATGAAGTGGTGCTGAAGTGGTTGTTTTAGTCAGATTAATATAGAGCCTAACCACAATACAAAAAGAAGTGAAAAACTGGCAATCAACAATATGTATATTATCATTTTAATGAATTGGCCGTTTATAGGATTTCTGTAGAATGAACCACTTGTCCATCTCTTATAAGATCTCTGAAATCGGCCACTTGTCCGTATCTTATAGGTCGTCTGAATTCAGCTGGTTGTCCATATTTTGTAGGACCTCTGAAATCAGCCACTTATCCGTTTCTTATAGGACCTCTGATATCGGCCACTTGTCTGTCTCTTATAGGACCTCTGAAATCGGCCACTTGTCCATCTCTTACAGAACCTCTGAAATCGGCCATTTGTCCATATCTTATCGGACCTCTGAAATCAGCTATTTGTTGATATCTTATAGGACCTCTGAAATCAGCCACTTGTCTGCCTCTTATAGGACCTCTGAAATCGGCAACTTGTCCGTATCTTATAGGTCGTCTGAATTCAGCTGGTTGTCCATATTTTGTAGGACCTCTGAAATCAGCCACTTGTCCGTATCTTATAGGACCTCTGATATCGGCCACTTGTCTGTCTCTTATAGGACCTCTGAAAACGGCCACTTGTCCATCTCTTACAGAACCTCTGAAATCGGCCATTTGTCCATATCTTATTGGACCTCTGAAATCAGCTATTTGTTGATATCTTATAGGACCTCTGAAATCAGCCACTTGTCTGCCTCTTATAGGACCTCTGAAATCGGAAACTTGTCCATATCTTATAGGACCTCTGAAATTGGCCATTTCTCTGTCTCTTGTAGGACCTCTGAAATCAACCACTTGTACACATCTTATCGGACCTCTGAAATCAGCCATTTGTCTGCCTCTTATAGGACCTTTGAAATCGGCCACTTGTCTATCTCTTATAGGACCTATGACATTGGTCTCACTTTAGTAGGCAGTCAAAAGTTTTGTCACACAAACTCAGTCTCAAGCTATTTTATTTCAGACCCTTGCTCAATGAAACTACAGTTCAATTTCTGGTCTTGTCTCACCTTAATAACTTTCAAAAAAGATGTTTGTATATGACTACTGTTAGAGATGTGTATTGTACACTATCTTACACATATTAGTATTGAATTTTGTCAGTATTACAAAATTATTGAGGACACCCAGATCTCATGTGAGGCAAGTCACCACAAGAACTGCATGACTTATTTAAACAAACGCTGCCTTCTTCTCAGTGAGGTCTGTGTCCCCTTCTAAGCAGCCTGAAAGTCCCTGTTTACGTACCTCCGCACAATGAGTTACAGCCTCTAAATTTGTGTGTGGAATCTCACCCATGTGCAAAGAGCTGGGTGTTCACTTGCACCGGGTGCCATTATCTCACTCTGAAGATGGAGTGAAAGTCATCGAGTGCTCTGACATTTAAATGACTCTCTGCTAATAACAATCCCCGTGGAGCGAGCAAGAAAAATCCATATGGCTAAAATTGGACTCGGACCTCGTTTGCTTCCCTTTCCGGTGTTGAAATGGAGAAACCGCTCAATATTTTACGTGTCCTTAAATAGGATACCTTTCTTTTTAGGGTGTACTGTATCTGCAGTTTCTCCACGGAGCCTAAGTTACCAGCATGACGTGGCACATATTGAATGATTTGGATTTACAGGCAAAGTTGTTTGAACACTAGCAATAAAAGACCCCTAGCCAGACTAGATCTATATACTGTATTCATGTACTATATTGCAACAGGGCAAATGCACACAGAAATACATAAATAAAATAGTTAGCACCCCGCATAATGTATGACTCTTCCATTTTCTCAGCTCTCATTCATATTCAAACTAATTTGCACCATAACAGAATAACAAACTAACCGTAAATCTTCATTTGCTGGTGCGTGCAATGGTGCCCATCACTAAAACAAATGTTATATTTGTAACAGCTGTGGACGCTTCCAAGCCTAAAATTGCACATTCATTCAGAGCTGACATCTGGTGCATTTCTGAACATTGATTCTTCTTAATAACCCCATCCACCATTAGACAAAGGTTTTGAGCAAGCTCTGTGTAAATACACAAAGAGTGACTGCAGAGCCAAATTATCTCCGGACGGTTAACAGCTCTTCAGGACCACATCATGACTGACTTAGTTCAAACTTTCTGGAGCATTTTGGATTTTTGGAGTTACCAAATTGCCTGTAGATGTGCATGTGTGAGTGACTGGTGTGTGAGTGACTGGTGTGTGAGTGACTGGTGTGAGAGGGACCGGTGTGTGAGTGAATGGTGTGTGAGTGACTGGTGTGAGAGTGACTGGTGTGAGAGTTACTGGTATGTGAGTGACTGGTGTGTGAGTGACTGGTGTGTGAGTGACTGGTGTGAGAGGGACCGGTGTGTGAGTGACTGGTGTGTGAGTGAC
>JABFDZ020000044.1:32368661-32392629 GCA_019775955.2 Pollimyrus isidori | reverse complement strand
TGGTGTGTGAGTGACTGGTGTGTGAGTGATTGGTGTGTGCGTGACTGGTGTGTGAGTGATTGGTGTGTGAGTGATTGGTGTGTGAGTGCTCTCTGGGTTTTTTCTTGCCTTGCGCACATCACCTCTGGGATAAGATGCGGATCCCCTGCAACCCTGACTAGGATAAATGGTTGCAGAAAATGTACGAATTAGAAAATGTCAAAAAAAAATAAAAAATACAACAATATGAAGAATGCCGACGGGTCAATCAGTCTACCCTTTCCCCTGGAAACTTATGTGAGGCCAAGGGCAGCTGTGAGTACCTCTGGGAGTCTCTGGGGGTCATCCTGTCCTAGTTACAGCCTCTGCACATCTCCAATTTTGGCAGAGAGGAGGCGTGGGTTACTGTCCCCATCCTAGGGTCCAGAGCCAGGAAGCGACAGCGTGACCTTTGGGCTTCTACTGTTCTTTTACTGCTGCAGAAATGTTCCACACCAATTTATTTTCCTCTAGGTCAAGGGCCCCCTGCAGATTCCATGGTTATTTGACAAGCAACCAAGCATAGGAATCCCACTGTTGAGACCACATAAACCATCTAGATTAGCAACATAGACAATGACTACAAAATGTGGATACCCAAAACGATGCAAATATATTATTAATTTCCTCCAGTATAGATAGTAAAATACTATTTTTACTTCAGAGTGGATTTCAGAGAAATTCCTATTTGGTTGAATGAGAGGTACTAAATCTAATGGGGAACAGCTAATCTGTGGGACAGAATTGATTATTGCCCGATATGGGGACATAATTCACTGTGCTTTTCCTCTCATGCTCTGCCTGGCTTTTTTTGTGCAGGATGAAACGATGTCCCAGGAGGCCTTAGTGGAGAACACAGGCGAGCTACAGGTGGATCCTGACAACAGCTATGGAGTTGTACCTGAGGTGAGCTTAAATTCAGGTGGGCTCAGCAGGTAAAATAGAGGATAGGACTTTGTCATCAAACTCCATCCTTGTTTTGAATTACATCAGAAATGATGTTTTTAGCCTTTTGATGTCAAGGAGTCAAGGGCATAGATTTGGGTTTGGATAGTAGGGACACGTCCCTACCAAAGGCAGAAAGTTCAGCTTCAGAAAGTACTGATCCTGACCAAGATTATGTTTCAACTAACCAGTAAAGGATAAAGAGTTACAGGTACAGAGGACTCAACTGGTTGGTTGAAACAAGATCATGGTCTGGATTTGTACTTTCCGAACCAGAACTTTTTGTTTTTGGAAGGAGAAAGGAGTGTTTGGCGCTGATTTGATCCCTACTGAAGTTAGAAACCAAACCTACACCCTTGCGTACAACAAACTGGAATACTTGCCTGTAGAACCAAAGCAGGGTGACAAACAAGAAAGCATTGCTCCTCTGCATGCTGTTCTTCAATGTCATTGTTGTACCTGTAAGCCCACGTCCATAGGCAACAGGCTGTGAAGTTTGTCAGTGACAGCTGAACATCCTGCTGAGGTCTGTGTTTATGGAGTTAATCCACATCTAGACCTTAAACACTTGGTCTATGTCTTACTTATTGTTTCACATGATGTGCCCCATTTGCTAAGCCACAGCTGCATATCATGTTATCCAAATAATAATAAATTTGCTTCTGTAATAAGTTCTCTTCCCAAAACCAGAAACTGTACAAATGGGCTTTCCTGTTACAAATGTAACATCTATGAACTGGTTCCTCTTTGTGGGGATGGGAAGCCTCATAAGACCAGTACCTAGAAGCAAAAATCTGAATACATTAACTGAGAATGAACAGAAGTGTTACAATGCAATGGTTACTACAATCTAAAGGGAGCCAAGAAAATCAGACTCACGTCATTATCATCACACGATTTTAACTCAATGTCTAAAGGTAAGTTAGCTGAGCAGATAGTCAGACAGTAGCCCTGTAACTATAATGTTACAGGACAAGTTGTCCCCAAGTTACGAATGAGATCTGTTCCCTCAATCGTTCTTAAAGTCAAATTTATAGGCAAGTTTGAACAGTTATAGTATATTACATAATAATACAGTAATAAAAAAAACTATATACAGTACTGTACTGTGCCTTGAGCCGGCAAACTGCTGAAGCAGCACAACGTTTTCATGAGCGTCACAAAGTAGATTGTGCGTTTGTTTTCATGAACCGTTGTATTTACCGTGAATTTTTTTATAAAATTGACTATTAAGCTGTAAGTACGAAGTTCTTCTTAACCCAGGGACTGCCAGTATATTTAAACAGTCATTCATCTCTTTTGTTCCAGCAACGCAATTTGATACATAGTAACTGAAGCTTTACTGGTTAGTTAGTGTGAAGACCTACATTCCCAGGAAAAAGTGCAATGTTGATTTGCTTATTTGTCTCCCTTTTTCAGGAGGGATATCAGGGCTACCAGGATTAAGTCAAGCAGCAACTCAAACAGGCACAAGAAACATTCCACTTCCTGCCGGCCTGGATTGCTCTGCCCAGCCGCGCTCCTCATCCCAGTCCAGTGTACCGCGTGTACTGTGTGTGCGTGGGCGTGCGTTTCTATATGTTTCGGTGCACATCCGGGCGTGCACTGATGTCTCCCCTCTGTATATGCTGTTCGTCCTTGTGGGCCTGCTGCTGGTTTGGCGCCCCCTACCTCCTACTGGGGTAAGTGCCTGGCTGCAAGCTGGTAATTGTGTTCCTTGGGAATCCGTGGCTTTAAAATTAATCCGAATAACAGAAACCTAAGTGTCTATTGATTTCATGCAAGATCAGTTATGTCTGTGACTTATGTCAATGTAATGCACTTATGTAATGAAATAGCACTATATTTATGACAGGTCAATGTACAAACTGAAATGCAGAATGGTGTGTGTATTGTATTCAAATCACTGATACGGAGCAGTAGATGGGGACAGGGAAGTTGTTTATGTTTTTAAGTGTTTATAAATAAAGTGTTAAATCTATACGACTTACCAGCTTGCATCTTTGCCAAGTATATTCTTATCTTTTTTGCCTAACTCTCCTACAATAATTACATCACTATGAGAAGTCACCTGCCATTTGGGGGGCTTTGAGGTCAATTTGACCCCAGGGTAAACATGAGAGCTTTAGAGGACCAAGTATGCATTAGTGCCTTAAGGTTTGTCACAGACGTTGATTCTCTGTGACCAAGGACTTCCATTTCAGAATGGATTTTCATTGAAGATCAATTAAGATTTAAAATATCTACCCTCAGCATACAAATGCCTTAATATTTTTTGTGGCCATGTAACAGTATGGTTTTTCCAATAGAATATAAATATATAAAAAAACAATCCACAACCCTGGTTGTGATACTGCGGAGTGCCTGTCCTTTCATTGTGATTTTGACCCAAGAGACACATTGGCCCTGCTTGTTCTGAACATTCCACATCCAAACAAAATAACAGTAAAGAGCTGAAATATGCTATTCTAGTGTTAAATTTAAGTACTTCAGTCAATGAATAAAGTGTGAACTAATTGATGGTGAGTGCATCTAAAATGTACATTTAAATTTTGAACTATGTGGTTTTCTTCATATTATTGTCACAGACTCACATTAGTGAAATTACCCGGGTGAAAGAGAGAGAGAGAGAGAAAGACAATAAGTGCATGTTTATGGAGAGATGCAGGATCACAAAGCACTTTTTCACAGACAAATATCCCTGCGGCTGCAATAGTTTACTGTCTTAGGAGAGAACGAAAGAGGTACATGTTCAGAAAGACAATGGGAGAACTTGAGGCGTGCATGACTTTCATGAGGAGCATTGAACAGGACTAAGTGCAAGTGGCACGGCACATTCAGGGGCCACATGAAGGGGACTGCTACCAGACAGGAATGACAAGAAACAGAGATGCGAATGCTCGGAAGAAAAAGATGGATTAGCTCATTAAAAGGCTGCCATGATAATATTACAAGCTTTTTTCTAATATTCAATAATAAAAGGTCTTTTGTTTCCAGCTGGTGTGACTTTGGCATTGTACAGATGCCCATGGCAGCCTGGGATTCTGCTAAATCAATACAAAAGCAATGAAAGGCTCACTTGAAGGCATAGCCCTGCTTCCTGAAAGATATGGAAAATATGGAAAAAGGGAAAATCACACATAAAACCAGCCCTCCTCACTGGTTCATGTTTTTTGTCCATGAATGATTGAAAGTAGTTTGTTTGACCCAGTTGTGTGTCCCGCACCATGTGGAAAATTTGGGCTGGCATTTGGTTATGATAGCAGTATCATTGTGACTCATTGTCTCAGGCAGTAATAAAAAGGGGCAACGACGTATAGAGAGCATTTGATGTTAAATTAATATACTTAGGTATTCAGCCAAATAAAGAAACAAGGGCTTTATTTATCCAGGCCTACATCCCACATTAATATGGAAGTTAGCATCTGATTCACAGGACACCACATTTTCATCTTTTCTTTTTGGTCTGAAGGAACAGCTTGCAGTGTAAGAATTTTATATGAGACCTGCAGGGGGAAAAAAATCACTTTAGGTAACATCAATGTGTCAAGAAATTGTCAAAGACACGAACAAACGCGACAGAAGTTTGACCGGCTGTGCAAAATTCAGCACAATATCGAGGGACCCTCTAATTAACATGAGTTGCATTCGCTTGGAATGAATCACAAGCTATTAAGAGACTGCAGGATGCTATGGGTTTTTTGAGTTTGCAGGATTCCTTAGACGGACCCTCATAGTACTTATTAAGAATCTGTTCCTGAAGATATGCTTGAGGAGAGATTTAGAAATCTTCCATAATAACATATCAAGTAGGCTACCATAATATAATATAATATAATATAATATAATATAATATAATATAATATAAAACTTAATAAAAATGTAGACGTAACTTTTGTTCATTAACATCACTAATTGATTGGTTGAAAGAGAACTACATAGTAATACTATTAATACTAATATTAATAGTAATACTTGCTGTAGATAAGGAGGAACCATTTCAAGCAAAGGAGTAAAACCAGGAGCGCCGCAGGTCTCTCTCCGTATGTTTGATAATAATGGTGAGGCATGTAAAGTACTGTAATTCATCACCATTTTGGATTGGTTATGAGGGGCATCAACAAAACGGAAGATGTGATGAACAGCCAGAGGCTCAAACAATCACAGTGATGCGGTCACATCTCTCTCCTCTATCAATGTGCCCGTTAAGGGCCACCTTGGGGCTGCAGCCTTTTTGCAATGTGACTTCTCCACTACATTTCCAGCTGTTTCCACAGGAACTATAGAGGTAACATACATTACAGCTGCATTTGCTCTGCTTGAGGTTCCGGCAAGTTGGGTCACTTATTGCCTTCCTGACATTGACCAATGATGTTGACCATTAAAGTCTTGTATGACTGGAATAAAAAAATCATACTGACATTCTTTTATATCACAATTTCCTGGATAATTGTTTGGTGTAAGCTTGAGTCAAGACAACATAGCCCTTCAAAAATACCTGATCCATCCATTTCTTTTACAGATATTTATCCCAGGCAGGGTTGTGAGAGGCCTGGACCCTAACTGTAGCTGAGGAGCAGAGAAGGCATAGCTGCTCCCAGCAAGGGATACCATGGCCAAATATAGAAAGCATTTATACTAAAATTATATTGGTGTATTTTACAAATCCTTTGCAACCAATTTAAACCAAACGTAATGGAATTTTTCTACACTGACTAACTGGTTAATAGGTAGTACATTTTTTATGTCTTTTCGTTAGTTTTAAAAGAAACATTGTTATGAATGAGTAAGTGGCCCCTCTTCCATTATTTTTGCCCTCTGGCCAGGAAATATTAACCTAGCAGAGCCTGTGGTGGCGTTGGGGTCAGTTGCACATCTGCTTCCATATCAGGCATTAGCTATAGCTTTGGGAAACACCCTTCCGAAAGATTTCCCAGTATGATACTCAATGCCACCACATAGTCTGTGAAGATACTTCAAGTCCGTTGCCCTGACTGAAAACTCTGGCTTGGTTTATGCTGGAATGGGGAAATGTGCAGGTTTTAATGTCACATTGGGCGACCACAGCCGTCCAACAAGAAAACATCACAAACCATGAATGGGTCTAGCTGTGAGACAACCAATCAATGTCATCGCTATAAATATAGATGCCAGCATGCCCACATTTGCTTTCCAAGTTAAGATCTGTTACATTATCGATGTCGACATTATTTCATGCCAACTGCCATCCACCTTCATGATGCCCCCGTCTGACTGACTGTCTTCGTATTTGATTCAACTAATTCCAGTTCATTGCTACATTTTTGATAGTTACACATTTTTATATTGTATTTATTGGATTTCACTGTATTTATTTATTGTGTTGCTGCTGTGTCATTGTTAAGACGGCGCCGCAGTGATGATTTTGCGCTGGCACCAACCACCAAAGCAAATTCCTTGTACTGTATGTGAACATACTTGGCAATAAACCCCGATTCTGATTCTAAAATCTGTTGTGTGCAGGCTCACTGCAGAAAAGTGATTTCCCTCCTGAGAACATAAATGTATATCTACCAACCTACCTAACATTATCCTCAACCCTCTTCATTCAGAAACATTTCTGTTCTTTGTACTACATCTCAGACAAAAAATGTTTGGAAGAATTTAGCCATTGGCCAGGAGGATCTTCTTCAGTAAATATGAAACCTGACATCTTTTTCAATTACCCTTACTTGTGTAAGAAAAAGAAGACAATTTATACCTTTACTTGTCACTTGTTTTAGGATGCTGGTCACACTTTATGACAAATTTTCTTTTGTCACTGTACACATAAGATAATTAGGAGATTCTCAATGAGAACCTTTTTGTCATTGCAGGTTAGTCAATAATCTGACACTCATGGCCACTAAACGGTATAATGGATGGTGCTTGTGTGCTTTCCAATAGCATTTCATGTTTTGGCCCTTAGCTGACTTCAGTAGTGACTGTTCAGTGACTGATGTAGCTACAAAATGTCATAAATAATCCCACAAGAACCAATGAAAAAAGGTAGCAGCACATTCATTTTCCTGATGTTTGCACTTTGTAAGAACAGAATGGCACAACTGACTTCAAATTATATTCTCTATAGATTATGGCACTCAGATTAAACCCAAAGTCTAATCTGTCATACCATTCATTTGTAACACATCAGTCATTGCACAACAAGCTGTTATGAGATCGCCATCTGTCAAAACTAGCTTTGTAACACTTGCCTGTCAATGGACACGACTAGTACAGGCAGGCTGCTGATGATTATGCTGTTGGATCTATTGCAAATCTGCCTTTAGCCCCAGGCCAAAGCCCGGGGGAAAATCTTATGTCACACGGCCCGCTTGGGCTTACTGGGGTTTAGTGGCCCACTTGTCAATTAGCATCTGGCTAAAAGATCGCAGCAGACTGACACTGAGCGTGTCAGCATGGACCACAGCCCTACCCCTGCTTCTCACTGTCTGACATGTTTCTCATGACACCACAGATCAGTAATTCTTTAGACTAAACGAATGTTATACCCAATCACCTTACAAGTTAACAACTGCAATAATAATAATTCTAGTGTCTTTTATTGTATGTATTAAAAGACATAGTTATTGTTCTGCATGAAAATGGCCAAATAAAACTTTTAATTTGTCGTTATAAAGATGCACAGTGCTTTTGAAAATATAAAGGGGCTGTGTATTTAAAAATGGCAGGAAAGCTTTATGTCATTTTTATCTTATTTTATTTCATACTGCAGCAGTAAAAAGGCTGACGATTGCAGTCTCTGTCCTCTCGAAGACATTTCCTCAAAGGAAGCATCCCGCTATTTTTGTAGACATTTCCTTTTGTCACATTTTGATTCATACCTGAAAGGTGCTCCGCACACAAAAAGAAACAAAATGTCACATGGAGAAACTTTTCCTTGAGTATTCAGGGTGTTTCCCCCGTGAGCACAACACAGTGGGTCCAGCGAGGTCATTCACCCTGCATAGCGCCTGGCTTCACTTTTCCGCTTAATTCAGCCACTGGCTAAGTCACACTCAGCTGAGAGAGCTAGTTCGGGCAACCAGACTGCAGCTCATACTTCAAATTTAATTAGCCCTATTAGTCATACTGGTCATATCGTCACATTTCAGATTTAACAGATGTCTGAAACCTGGTGGACTTTCGAGGGTGCACGTGACATTCCCTCCTGCCAGTATAAAGAACCAGCAGCCATTTCCAGGGACACCCAACTCGGACTGCCAGGCAGGGAGCACAGGAAGGCTTTCTATCTTACCATCACATCCTTCTCTTCCATCAAGACATTTCCACGGCACCATGAGAAGCACCAATACACGACAGAGCATGTCAGCGGGCGGTACCAGCAGGGTACGTGTGCAGAGCCCCTCACCTGCCCGCTGCAGGGCATCCTCATTCAGCCGTGGTGGCCCAGGTGGCGCTGTCGAGCTGGGCACCGAGATCCACTGGCACGGCGCCAACGAGAAGGAGACGATGCAGGAGCTGAACGTTCGCTTTGCTGGCTACATCGAAAAGGTGCAAGTACTGGAGCAGCGGAATGCATCCCTACGCGTCCATCTGGCCACCCTGCGGGGTCAGCAGCAGGGGGGGCCCACCGGCATCGGCCAAGAGTATGACCGCAAGTTCGGCGAGATGAGAGCCCAGATCGAGACCCTGACCAGCGAAAAGAGGGCTGCAGATATCGAAAGGGGCTACTATGTGGAGGAGGTGGAGATGTGGAGGCTGAAGCTTGAGGAGGAACTGGCCCTCAAAGGTAAGCCACCAGAAACGTGTGTTTATACAAGAAGCAACATAATTCAGCAAGTTATAATCAGAGGTTGAAAGTCCAGGTCCAGAAAGGACAAATCCAGACCAAGGTTTTGTTTCAACCAACAGAGTATAAACAGTCACAGTCACGTCTGACCTGGGTGGTTGATGCAAGGCATCCACTTGGATTTGTAGTTACTGCATCTGAACTCCCCAGCTCTGGTTGTAATCTTGTGAGCAAATCTATGCAAGTATGCATTCATCAACAAGAAGTTGTCTTAATGTAATTAGTAGAAAATAAGAATCATTATCACGGGCAAGTATCATTTAATTATGCAGTCAAACTCAACTTAAAACAACAGGGTATTTATCAGAGAAATCCTCCTTCACATTTGCTATGGCACAGAATGGAGTGATTGAAAGCATAGTTTTAGGGTCCCTTTGTTGAATAGTACTAGTGAGACTGAGACAACAGCACTGATTCATTATATGAGCTTGTTCTAGCACATGATCTAATTCCTGGTCTGATATGTCAGAGGAAGCGGAGAGAATCCTCAAAGAGTTCCACCGAGACGTGGACAACGCCACCCTGGAGAGGGCTGATCTGGAGAGCCGCGTGGAGGAGCTGGTGGCGGAGATCGAATTCCTGAAGAAGCTGCATGAGGAGGAGGTAGCCGACCTCAGGAGACAGATTTCGGACTCCAAGGTATCAGCAGAACTGGACTCAGAGCGGCCCAATCTGGCCGGCTACCTGCGCAACGTGCGGGCGGAGATGGAGCAGGCGGCAGCACGCAACGTGCAGGAGGCCGAGAAGCGGTACAAGGGCAAGTTTGACACACTTAAAGAGCGCGCCGGCAAGAACAACAAAAAGGTGCAATCGATGAAGGAAGAGATCCACACCTTCCACAACCAAATCATGGACCTCCAGAACCAAATCGATGCAATGCGAGGCCGCAATGCAGCCCTGGAACAGCAGCTGGAGGGCATGGAAGCCAGTCACTTGGACAAGGCATCCAATCTGCAGAACACCATTATACAGCTTGAGAGCCAGATCTGTGAAACCAAGATTGAGATGAGCAAATACCTCCAGAATTACAAGGAGCTACTAAATATTAAGCTGAAGCTGGATGCAGAGATAGCCACCTACAAGAAGCTGCTGGAAAGCGAGGAGAAACGGCTGGGGATTTCCTCAGAGAAAATAAATGAATAGTGCCCCTTTGTGGTGATTTTGTGGTACTGCGCTATAAATGTATGTTTGGCCGGTAGGTGTTTTTTTTTATCAGCTATGACAATATTTGTCTTGCTTTTGCAGCACATTTTCAATGCCAGCGTGCCCCGTAAATGCTGCCTTCCGGTTAGTAAGGTCAGTCCACAGCACGACAGCAAAAGATACACCGAAACTTACCATTTCAAGGTCAAACTCACAGACTACATGAGCATACACATTGCCTTTCTACCACTTGACTAATAACTCCATTAACTACCATATTAATCAAAACTGAAGCAGTGCAGACAGCTGGAGAATCCCAGCAGTGTAGGACTGGGAATTAGAAGGAAATGTTGTTTTGAGAGAATAGTTGGAACCTTGAATGTTGTCGAAAATGATTTGCAGTGCCCCAGTTACAGGCAATTTTCTGTAAACTCCCACTGCTTTTAAAGCATGAATGTAACACTTTTTCTGAAGTCTTTGCAGAATAAAGGTAATTCTCTAGTCTTCTTCTGTGGAGAAGAGCCCTCCAGCCCTCAAACACTGAAAGAACTGCCTACAATGATCAGTCAACTAGCCCTCATCCCGTTGTCTCCTTCTTCTTGTCGGACAGAGATTCCATCCTGCTTTTCTGTCCATACAACTGAGAGTGAACTGCGACATATCACACCCAACAAAGCCAAACGTAAAAATTCACAAGCGCATTTACTTTGCATACCGCAGGCACTGCGCCTGTGATCCCCCAGCAAAGCTGGGCTTGTCCGCATGGGTCCGTCCGTGTTTGTGCCTGCCTGGGCGTCCATCTGCCAACCTGGCCTGTGTTCTTTGACCACAGGATGTCACTGCACTGAGTCACTGCTCTTGCACCGCTCAGAGCTGGCCTTTCTACGCTTCCTGTCCACGAGTCGCTCACTTCAGCCAAGTTGTCCATTGTCACTGAAAGCCTCACTGTTGAGGTCTTCCAGTTCCAAATTTGGGATTCACATTTGTTCTGGTCATCCTACAATGCTCTCTGTTTTCACCAAGATATTTTAAGAACAGTACAGTGATAGTTTATTGATCCCCATGGGAAACCTGTCTTTTTTGCCAATCCCATCTTTCTCTCCATGAGACACATATACAGTACAAGATAATTTTAACTAATAAATATGTATATATAATGACATACATTTCTCATTACACAAGGGACCTTATAGAAAAGAAATTTAAGAACTGCGTTATTTTTATGCTACACAGTCCAATATGATGAAAATAGGCAATAATTAAATTGTAACTTATTTTTTAATTTTTTAACAGCCAAACATGCAGAAAGTGCTATTCAGCATTACTGTATTTTAAAAATCCAGTAGTATATAATCTCTGACTCCAAAGACCAGCTATGATGTATAAATATAGAGTGGGACATATAGTATCCTATGTGTAATATCAAGGTTTTGCTTAGATTCAGTTAGAAACATAAATCAAAAACTAGAGTACGCATAGACACATAGATTACATATACGTATATTAACATTGCTAACATAGACAAAGACTGTTGTCTGAAACTGTGTTTTTGCACGGTTCTATTCTATACAAATTAATTAAAACTAAATTATTCCTATAACCTGCTCAATATACACAAACCTAGATAGATTGAGTATTTTAACCTCTAATTAATTAATAATAGCAAATTCATTACTATGCACACTCAATACTCAGATGGCATGTAAATACAGAATTTATGTTTTAACAATACACAACCGTGAGAACAAATAATCTCTATGAATGATATAAGACCCAGTTCAGGTTTTGATTGACTGGGGGAAATTCTGGTGCATACAAATAACCAATACTTTATTAATCCACATGGGGAAATTGTCTTTATGCCTCCCTCAACTTGCTCTTTGTGGAGTAAGTTGTCCGCAAAGGGCAGCCATCTGTAGCAGCACCCAGGGAGCCTTGCTCAAGGACCCACAGATGTGCGAGGCTAGGTTTGAACCAGTGACCTTCTGATTATAGGCACCCAAGCTTAGCCCAGTGTTGCCAACTTAGCTACTTTGTCGCTAGATTTAGCGACTTTTCAGACCCCCTTGACGACTTTTTTCAAAAAAGCGCCTAGCGACAAATCTAGCGACTTTTCACAAACCTTAGGAACATTCCAAATGTCGCCAGTACTTAGGGTGACCACCTGCTAATAAGCCCAAGGGGTATGTTTCTGAGGGACAATGTGGGACACTGCCTGGCGCGGCAGTGCCCCCACCCCACGGGCAGACTCACTGATAGTGGTTTACCCATTTCTAGCACATACCACCTTAAATTGTATATTAATGAAGCCCTATTCATTGATTATGCGTGACACGGTCTCAATTTGCGGGACGCATGAATTGGGCTTCAAACGCTGTGCGCGCACGCACTACGCGGGACGGGTGGTCACCGTACCAGTACTGTCCTGTAAGCGCGAGGTCTTGCTTTCCCGGTACAGTTACTCATCTCCCTGCGTCTGCTCTGATCAGTGAGCTCTAGCTCAGGCTGAGAGGAGCAGCATATTACCGTGCAGTGTTAGGATGTATTCTCAGTTAGAATGTAACTGCTGGTTAATAAATTCCGTTGTGTTGTCTGACAGAAAATATATAACGTAATTGATAACAGTGTTATACTGGACACGTGAGGAAGGATTAGGGAAAACACACATAATGCTAATACGACGTAATTACGTCATCGACATGCAAATATGCACATGACGTCATCCAGTGACATTTGGCGACTTTCAAAGCAGACTTTAGCTACTTTCCATTGAAAATAGGTGGCAACATTGGCTTAGCCCACTGAACCACATGCTGCCCCTAACATGCAAGAAATACAGATAATGCCAAACAGACAAGGTACAAATACTGTGCACATGGTACAAGCAAAGTGAACATACTGCAGCCGATTTAAAAAATAAATATAGTGCACAAATGGATGTAGAATCTTGAGGAGCACAATGTGAGACTAAACGTGAATATTTAAAGATGAGAATAATAATCATCTGCAAATAAATTACGCGCAGTTAGAACACAATTAGGCACCGGATTGTATTATAACAAGAGAGGATGCTTCCTGACGTATTATCTATTATGGCTATGGATGGAGAGTCGTCTTTACAAAGTGTGATATCGGTCACCAGTGTTTTGACGGCTTCGGCCAGCGATAATCCCCAGTAGCATTTTAGCGCAACATGGTGGAATGAGCCGGTGGATATAGAGGCCACAGAAGTGGACGTGCAGACTTGTGTCATAATATTCATGCTAACATCCTCTTCTCTGCTTCTGATATTAGTGCAAAAGGGGTTTCACGACCAGACTATATACAAGAGACATTAATAATGTAAAGTTTTTATGATTCGTAATAGCTGAATTACGGTTGGCAAAAAGTTATCGCACATTAATTGGAGATATAGGATACTTATGACAGAATATAAAAATAATCAAAACCAAAATTCATACGTAAAGCAATGAGGGGAAAAAGGTATTACGAAAATTAACCATGGTTTTACAATGATTAAATAACTATGGTTTACGATGCTTTGCCGTTTTTCACGTTTTTTTGGTAACTATAGAAACCATGACTATGGTTTTATCATGGTTTCGCTACAGTTAAACCCTAGCATAATCATGGTCATAAAACATGTATTTTATTTTACCATGGTCTTTCCAAACCATGGTAGTACTAAGCATAGTACCAAATTTAATTGTAATGAGGTACCATAATAAAAATATGGTTACTGCATAAAAACCACTGTGAATTTTCATTCGGTAAAGTTCTGTTCAACAATCGCTTTGAGCCCAAACTGCTAAAACACCATGTCATTATTAACTATCAACACGACATTGCACTAATCACGAGATGCAGGTTTGATGCGCAAAAAATCATTTTGCATCATTGTCTGTGCACTGGACATTACAATTCTGCCATTAAAAACGCCCCACCTTACTTTCGTTAAAAGTTATTAAAGCCAGAATATCGAATATAATATGAGGCTAACTTAACCTACACGAAACACAAAAGCGAGCCAGTCGGCTGTAATAATTCCCATAAAATGGACAAAACATCACGTCTCACGCTCCGTTTACTTCATCTGGCGAAACTGTTTCACTGACACAACAAGACAACTTCCTTTTTATCGTACCTATACCCCTTCCCTGTGATTCTTCGCTCAGGGGCGCCGCTAGCAATTTTGGGCCCTATGACAAAATATGAGGTTGGGCCCCCCTAGGTAGTGGTATTATTAATAAAGCAGATCTCTGGTGGCCCCTAAAGGGCGTGGGCCCTTAGAATTGTCCCAACTTTCCCCCCCTTAGCGGCGCCCCTGTCTTCGCTTGTAAATTTTTGTCAGTGATTGGTAAAAGTGTTTGTAAATTTGTTTTCACTTTTGTAAATTGATTTTGGGACTGGTAAGTGTTTTGCATATTGTAAATTGTTTTGATTTTTCCAATATTGTTTTATGATATGATAATTTGTTTTATGCAACGTTAATTTGATTGGACCTATTCGGCTACCGTAGTTTTATGAACACTTTTGACAGTTCGAGCTTCGTAACATTCGAAACTTGCCGCAATTGCTATAGCTGCAATTCCGGTCCTTGCCAGCAGGCTGTGCACAGTTAGTGTTTCGAAACATTGTCTCGAATGTTTCGAAATTGTTTTGATGATTCGAAATTGTCATCTCCATTACCGTTACCCTTTAATGGATGTGATATATAGTAATATTATAACTTATATTGCAGTAAATTTTTCTTTGCCGTTACACCAGGTAATTTGCAAGTAAATTTGCTCTGCCTTATAAAACTCAAGCCTAAGGCTAATCAGTAAAACATAGATGATTAGCCCCGCTTTTCTGCACTTCGCAGATGTGAAATGCTTGCCTAATCCTTAAACCTTGATAATCAGCAATTCGTTGGTTTGTGTTTGACATCGAGCGCTATAACGAACTTCCTCTGAGAACAAAATAAACCGTAGAAAGCGCAAGGGAACTATATTAATGGCGCCACTACGACATATAAAAATACTAAGGTCTTACACGATTTTAAAGAGAAGAGACAAGCACAAAGTGGAAACAAATTACTGCGCTAATGCACATATGAAAAAATATAATTTACATTAGAATACGGAATATACTTAAAATGTTAATGGTTCGTACCAATAAATACAAAAAACCGGACATACTTTCTTCAATACCTGAAATGTTTATTTACACCCCATTAAAGAGAAAACTAAATAATGCATTAAAACTATGAATGAGATTGCATCTCGCCGGCTTGAGCCTCCATATCTCCTCTTGATGATCTAGTAATTTATCCTTGCTTGTTCAGACGGCCGCAGTTAGATTAACTCCTTTTAATTCAACCATCCCTGTTTCTGATAAAGGAACTGAATCTCTGTTTACTTCCGTTTATCTGAGTGTCTTTAACGATTCATCGGCGGTATTTTTAACGCATGCGTGGGATTCCTGTCATTGCAGCTGAAACACGAAACCGCTTCCTGGTTAGGATATGGCGAAAGGTGTTCGCCATCAAAACGTGTGGCGGTGCTACATCTCAGGCGCAGACAGGCTCCGGCGAGGAAAGGTAAAGCGAGAGCCGGCTGCATGTGCAGGCTGAGCCCTTCTGCACCACCGCGAAGCCGGGGGCTGCGGTCCGCGCGTGAGCCTGTTTCCCTGCGCGTATCTTATCGCCGCTTCCTTTTCAGTCGTATGCAAACCAGTGAAAACTGCGATGCCTCGTTTTTAGTGTGGACTTTAACGTAAAATGTGGCACAATAAAACGACAGGCCAGGGAAAAATATAAAAAGAGAAACTGATCTAAACTTACTATGCAGAACTGTGGCTTCAGTGTTATGAAGACTTGCCTTGAAATTCTGTCTGATGTTCCTGCTGACTTTCCAGATGATGGATACGTTAGTTTATTAAGTCATATGACTGGCTGCTGTTACGTACTGCTTGCAGTTATAATAGTGACTAACATCCAGTTAACATTAAGAAGGTTCACCAATGAACGTGTTAAGTACAGAAGAGTGTCATCATCCTAACTTAATGCATTCTTTTTCTCTATAAGATATTAGGATGAAGAACACAGCAGAAATCAGCTCCTCCAGGATCATCACTGTCGTTTTTGTCCTCCTCCTTCTGGACCTGCTGGGGTTCACCCTCATCCTGCCTCTTCTGCCCTCCATACTTGACCACTATGGACGGACAGAGGTACTGTAGGAGTCTGCGTTGTTTTACACAGTAGTTGTAGCCTTGCTTGCAGCCCAGTTTGGGTGAGATACAGACCACCGGTGGATGGAAATACAGTTGGGCAGTGATTTAAGTGGCTTCTCTGAGGTTGGTCCGTGGTTTCCTGCTGAAGCTGTATCAAAGACGACAGTGAAGCCGGACTTCATTGCACTATCCCATGTAGTGACAAAGTAGTGGTAATTCAAACAAACAATTCAATTCAATTTAAACAAAGTCAATGTAGTGACAGTTCTGACTTTACGCACAAATGGCTCCCGGGCCTTGCTTCAAGGCTCCGACACAGTGCTACCATGGCACTGAATATTTTCTATTTGCTCTGTTTGCTCTGAGTGAAGGACCTGCTTCATTTGCACCTTTTTTTGCACCCGACAGGACATTGTGTATCATTCGCTCCAGAGCCTAGTGAACTGGTTTAGAGAAGCTGTTGGCGCTCCCATTGGAACTAAATATAATGGTGTGCTCTTTGGAGGTAAGTAGTGAAAAATAAATGTGATCCTGTCTGTCTTTTCACTGCCCATAATGTTTCTCAGATATTAGCAGAGTATTTCAGATTTTGTTGTATTGATTATGTGGAAAAGGACTCACCCAGATCCAGTCCCAGATACCCCCTGTTCAGATTGTCTTTCATTTACTAACTTGAGTGATCTACTTTTGGATTCTGGAAGTCAACCTGTTACATAGTGGCAGAGGTGGATATTTCAGGTTTTGTTTCAACCAACCAGTTGAGTAAAAAAAAGAGTCACAGAGTACTCAACTGGTTGGTTGAAACAAAATCCTGGTCTGGATTGGTACTATCTGAACCTGAAATCTCCACCTTTGCATAGTGGAAATGATTAGTTTCAGGTTGTCTTGTATGTAGAGATTTAGTGTGATGTGTAGGGCTATATAATCATGTATACGCTGCTGTGTTGTCACCCTTTGTTCAGTAGGTTATGAAGAAAATGTGGAGAATTGAATTTCATAAATATTCTGTTCTGCTGCTGTTTATCACAGTTACCTTCTGTCACTTTAAATTGATCTGGTCCAATTGGCAAATGATGTCTTGTTCTCTCTGTGTTCTACTACTCAGGCCTGATTGGATCGCTCTTCTCTTTGCTGCAATTTCTGTCCTCACCCCTCACTGGTGCAGCATCAGATTACTATGGGAGGAGACCACTACTCATGTTGACCACGGTTGGTCACCAGTGTTTAATACATAGCATCTGTTGTATCTTTTGTATATAATTGAAACTCTTCAGTCAAAGTTTATAAAACCTGTTCGTACCAGTTTGTTTCCTCTTCTCCTGTGTATGACAAAATGAGATTTTAAGAATGCATGGGAATACACCATAAATGTAATCAACATTTTGGTTGACGTAAATCAACCCTTTGGTCCTAGTAAACAGTCACTGGGAAAGCATCTCAATGGATGAGTTTGTTTACAGAAGTGAGCTTGTAAACAGAAATGCAAAGTTAGAAACCTTAGACATTCAAAAAAGTATGCATTCATTTTTACTTATTGTATTTCCAGCTAGGATTTCTTAACCTAATATTAACTGCAAGAAATTCATATAATAATTACTTTTACCAAAAACTATTTTCATGCGAAATTTGTATTTTTTGGCTTTTTTATTTAACATGTAGTGGCGAAATCTGTTTGTATACTTGAATATAGGGTATAAAATCCACCTGTACAACCTAAATATTTTTGTTCAATCTGTCAGATCCAGAGTAGCACAGCAGGATTCATTCTGGAAATTTAAATAGGAGCCATTAGATCCCTTCCTTAAGTGACAAAGCTGCCCGGTGTACCTGTTCAGTATCCTTTGTTCCTTTGAGATACACGTCCGAATGTCCTGCACCTTCAGATGGGGCTGATGGCTTCCTACGCCCTCTGGGGCTTCTCCCAGAGCTTCAGCCTGTTTCTGCTGTCCCGCGTGGTGGGAGGTGTCTGCAAGGGAAACGTCAGTCTCTGCACCGCTGTGGTTGCTGACCTCGCTTGCCCTAAAGCTCGAGGCAGAGGCATGGTAGGTGACTGCTAGGCTGAACTGCTATACCAGCCATTTACTGTATGAATGAACAATTTGAAATGAACTTTGCCTTTATAATTAATAAATGCACAAGCTCTCACATCCGCTCAAAAACTCACAAGCGATCAGACGCGTGTTTTTTGTTTGTAATACATGTGCACAGTTCTGGAATTCCTTAGCTTTAGCGTTATTCTTTTCAATATGAATAGATGTAATAAAACTAAGAACTCTTTTGTAGTATTAATCTTCTAGGTGATTCATACTCAACCATTACTTGCCTCATTTTGAAGTGAGACTCCTTTCAGTAATACCTGTTTTGTTGTGAGTCACCCTTCTTCTTGTCTTGTAACAAGTGCAGTGTGTTCATGCTTATTTGTGGTAAAAACACTGTGGCCGCCAGGCGATGATCGGCGTGGCCTTCTCCCTGGGCTTCATGCTGGGCCCCATGATCGGCGCCTACTTCGCATCCAGAGCCAGCAAAGAGGAGACCTTCTACCTGCTTCCAGCTTTGTTGGCCCTGGGCTTCTCCACGGCGGACCTGCTCTTTATCTTCACTATGCTTCCAGAGACACTTCACAGGGAGAACAAGGTGATGGCCACATGTCTCCCTTCCCACCCCCACATCCCCCCGCTCCTTAATAAGTTCCCATAAGTCACCACTGCATTTCCCCTTCATTCGCAGTCACGTGTTTCTCTGAGGTTCTAACAGCATTTAAGGTTCTAAGGTTCTCTGAGGTTCTAAGCATTTAAGTATGTTATTCATAAATATCTATTTTTCATTCAGTGCCATGTAATCTACAGTGATAAACAGAAAGCTAAAAGTAAGCTTCATAAATCCGCTGTTTTCTTGTGCATTTTCCCCAACAGTTTTGAGTCTGAGCTGAGTGATGCATTTTGTGACATCTGCAGCAGTAGAGTATAATGTGCAATGTAGCAGAGACAGAAGATCTTCAATTAGTCTGGCTGTTTGCACATTCTGACAAGTATTAGGAATCTATAGTTGCGTCAGGAGCACAATCAAGGGATTGACAGTGGGTGAACAGGCCATTGGTGACACTGGCTTAATCTCTGAGCTCCTTCAGAACGGGAGCTTGGACTTGCCTTGACTGGTCCGAAATTTGACAAGGAACCTGTTTGAGGCTATTTATGGGATATTTGCGATCCTAATCAAAAAGGCTACGTGCAAGTAGAACATACAGTACTAGTGCTGACCCCCCCTCGTCCTTTCTGTCTTAGGCCTCTGTATCCTCAGGCCTCCAGAAGAGTGCAGATCTTCTCAACCCAGTGAACCTGTTCCACTTCTCTGCGGTCACCCGTCGGGCGGATCCACCCACCAAAGAGAGTGAGCACTGAGAACTTATAACATAGTTAGCGGGTTACTTCATGACTATATATGGAACAGTCATGTTGGAGAGTATACTGAAACAAAATCTAGTACAAATCATATTTTACACATTTTTTTCCACCCTCTGATATAAAAAATAACTTTATTTGATCCAAGTCATATATTACCAAATGGTAAATCAATAAGCTTCCTTTTAATTTCATAGTGATGAATGAGTAATGCTGTTCTCGACAAATTCAATCTTTCACACATCAGATGTACAATGGCAGGAACTGGGGAGAATTAACAGCTGATATAATCAGAATCGTATATAAAAATCACAATAATTAAGTTTTATAATAGCTTTGCCGGGTAACTACAAGGATGATGACCAATTTGGTTTAGTTTAACGTTTTTTTTCTTCTCTTTCATGGAACAAAGACATGCGAAACCTCAGAGTGCTTGGCTGGGTCTACTTCACGTATCTCTTTCTCTTCTCCGGGCTGGAGTACACACTGAGCTTCCTCACTCACCACCGCTTCCACTTCACTGGGTAAGAACCATGCCAAAGCAGAGTAGCTCCTCACCGTAAACGCTAGGCCTCACTGCTCTGATGCTATGCCTTTAAATGTTGCCATAGTCAGCATTGTCTCAGAAACCTCCTTCCTGTTTCCCAGCATGCAACAGGGAAAGATGTTTTTCTTCATTGGAATCATCATGGCAACAATCCAAGGGGGTTATGCTCGCAGGATTAAACCTGGGCACCAGATCAAGACCGTCCAAATGGTAAACACTTGGCTTCACGCTACATGAGCGAGACCACCTAGATTACTTGCTTTAAAATACTTTAATCAGACAATCGGGCAAACGTGCATTTTTTTTTTTTTTTTTTTTTAATTTCTCTCCCCTGTTTTTTCAGGCAGTCCTGTTACTGATCCCAGCCTTCATACTCATTGGCCTGGCTTGGAACATGTTTATGCTGTATGCGGGGTTGCTGCTGTACTCGTTTGGTAAGCTCCCCGGGGCGGGAAGGCCATCCTCACACTTAACCTTCAGACATGTTTCATCAGCTTTTATACAGTTCTAGTCAACATGAATTTCTCGGTCAGTGTTTACAATACCTCCGAAAACGTTTAGTGAAACAGTTTAGGTCTAAATGCACTCTTTTGATACAGAACACCAAAGGATAAGAATTCTAAAATGCACGGGAGGAAAAAATATAACAATTGAAACACCGTAATCACAGAATCCTTTGAAAAATTCAAATCCTTTTAAAAAATAGAACTCACCTGTAAGAAATTTTTAGTGCTCACATGAATTGAATTACCCAAGGAAAGATGCATTTAATGCTTAAAATCGCCACTTTTAGTTATCTGAGAGCATCAGAAATGCTATTATCATCAAGCAAAAGAATTCTAAAGGGTACAAGGCCATCTCGAAAGACTTGGCATGTTCCAACTGTGTGCAGTGTTTTTCAGAGGTTTGCTGGTCATAGAACTGTCAAGAACCTTCGGGAATGTGGTGGGAAAAGGAAAATCGATCAGGGAGGTCTTCAAAGGTTGGCAGAAATTGTGGGGAAAAACACTAAATAAAACATCCAGAGAGCTTAAGGCTGACCTGGAGTGATCCGGACTGATGGTTTCAACTCGTACCACACATCGCCCACTAAACCAAGAAGGGCTTTTTGGGCCAAGGCCAAGGAGGACACTACAGTTGAAAGAAAAACATCAAAAGGCATGACTGATCTTTGCTGAAACCTAGAGAAACCACAACCCTTCTGGGAAAATGTTCTACAGACAGATGAAACCAAATTAGAGTTCTTTGACGATGAAGATTAGCCGTTTTTTTTTTTTTTTTTTAAGAGAAAATGGGTTGAAGCATGTGGAGAAGAGCATCCTACCTCCAGATAAATATGGTGAAGGATCTGTAGTACTGTGGGGCTGCTTTGGTACCTCTAATGCTGGGGGCCTTGAATATATTAGAGGGAATTGAAATGAGAGTGAATTTTAGAGAGAGCTGTGTTACCCAGTGTCAGAAAACTAGATTTGGTTCGAAGATCATAGGTGTTCCAGCAGGATGACCATCCAAAGATAGATGATAGATAGATAGAATCTTTATTGTCACTATACAAGTACAGCGAGATAGCGTTGAAGCAAAAACCAGCAGATGCATATAAGAAGGCATCATTAGGGGGGAAAAATAAAGTTTAGTAATTAACTAAAAATGAAGTAGGTAATTTTAAATGAAATAGAATATAAAAAGCAGAATTAAAATAAAATATAATGTAATAATAAAATATGAAAAGTAGGTGAGTTTAAATAAGAGGATATAAGTCCACAGAATGTTTACAGTATAAGTAATAATAATTAAAGTGTCAGTGTGGTAAGTGACAGATGCAATGTTAACAGAAAATGGTACAGTGGTAACGGAGATATGTACAGCTGAAAAGTGCATGAATACTGCACAACAGTTATAGCACTGGCTTGATGCTCAAGGGTGATAAGTGCCTGAGAGTATTGTACAACAATTATTATTGCACCGAGATAAATAGTACCGTGCAGGCGACTGAGGTAGTAGTGTGGTGCATGCATACACTGCATGAAGAAGTCTAGCAGGTGTAGGTGTGTGTGAGTGTGCAAACTAGTCAAATTCAGTCCAGTCTGGGTAGTGAGTGATGTGAGTTCAGCATTTTGATGGCGTTGGGGTACTAACTTCCTGAACTGGGTTGTGCGTGTGAACAGAGTCCTGTAGCGCTTTCCAGACGGCAGCAGTATGAAGAATGTGTGTGCAGGGTGTGATACGTCTGAGATGATGTTCTTCACTCTGCGTCTGCACCGGGTGTGGTGAATCTCCTCCAGAGTTGGGAGCTGGGTGCCTATGATGCGCTGGGCTGTCTTCATGATGCGCTGGAGGGTCTTTCTGTGTTCTGAGGTGCAGGTGAGGTACCATGCTGTAATGCAGTATGTGATGACCAGCTCTATGGTGCACCTATAGTAATTGATGAGTAGTTTCTGGGGTAGTTGAGCCTTCCTCAGTGTCCTGAGGAAGTAGTGCTGTAGTTCTCAAGACCAGTCTTGGTCTCGAGACCGGTCTCAAGACCAGTTTTTTGTGGTCTTGGTCTTGTCTTGGTCTCAGACATAGCGATCTTGATGGGATTATGCGCTTCAGCTCAAATGCAACCAGTCAGATACATCTATTTTAAAAACGTCACATTATATACATTTTCTCAGTGGACACCGCCAGTGCTTCACAGTCCACACACGTCATACACATCACATCATAGCGAAGTCAGCAAAAAAATGTCCGAAAATGTGCACAAAGTCTATAGCATAGTTATAATTCAAATAAATTAAGTATTTAACATTAGAAAGCTCGGTCATGGATTTGCAAGTCAATCCGGAAGCTCATTCTCTTCAATTCAAAGCAAAGGGTCATTACATAGCTGTATTCATAGCTTATCTGAGGCCTCAGTCCCTGGTATAAGAGACTTAATATGAACATCTTTCTGGTACATCCCGTCTCTTTCCCTTGCCGAGGTCTGATTGTTATACAGTTATACAGTGGGAGAAGATTGATGAGAATATTATTTTCCATCAGGTTTCGTAACTATGACAGATCTGGGAGATTTTAAACGAGAGACATGTAGACAATATGATTGAAAAGATAACAACATGAATTTGATTTAACGGCGAATGACACTTTACAGCAATGCCTTTTTCTCTACAGTTGATCTGAGTAATGTGATGTCAATTCTACCCCTATTCTGTTTTCGGTCTTGATCTTGTTCTTGGTCTCGCCTTGGTGTGTCTTGGTCTTGGTACCCTCAAGTCTCGGCAGTGTTTTGGTCTTGATACCCTTCGGTCTCTGCAATGTCTTGGTCTCGGTTTAGGCGGTCTTGACTACAACACTATCAGGAAGTAGAGCCTCTGAAGCCCCTTCTTAGCCATTGCTGCTTCTTAGGCAAAGCGCGCACCAAAAGGCTGAGAGAGGAAAAAAACACATTTTAAACTGGCAATTGAAAATTTTTGGAAAGAACTGAAAACTATTGTTTTGGAGAGAGAATCCTGTAAACATTAATGAGCTGGAACAAATTGTGATGAAGAGTGAGTGTAGCTATGGAGACCTGTAGGGGGCTAAGGTCAGTGAGTTATGATGCCATTCCTGTAATCAGAAAGTCACTGGTTCCAGTCCTGTTAGTGGAGTGATTTAATTGTTGGGGCCTTGAGCAAGACCCCCAATCCCCTCTTGCCCCAGGGGCTGACTGGCCCTGCTTTCTCAAAAAAATGTACATCGCTTTACGTTTACTTTTGTTTGGCAGATATTTTTGTTCAAAGCAACATACTAGTGAGGCAAA
Source organism: Pollimyrus isidori (assembly GCA_019775955.2). NCBI lineage: Eukaryota > Metazoa > Chordata > Actinopteri > Osteoglossiformes > Mormyridae > Pollimyrus > Pollimyrus isidori. The sequence continues at coordinate 32,368,756 of JABFDZ020000044.1, read as the reverse complement.
TAGCATAAATAGCTTTGGATACAGTGGCTTGCAAAAGTATTCGGCCCCCTTGAACTTTTCCACATTTTGTCACATTACAGCCACAAACATGAATC
>JABFDZ020000044.1:32342980-32364594 GCA_019775955.2 Pollimyrus isidori | reverse complement strand
CCCCCCCCCCCCCCCCCCCCCCCCCCCCCCCCCCCCCCCCCCCCCCCCGCCCGTCCAGATTGTTCTCTGAATGCTTCTCTGAATGTACATTTCGTGTTCCCTTGAAGCACTTCTGGAAGCATCTTGGTACGTGCCAGGTGAATCTCAAATGGCTTCAGTGTGTCATTTACAGGGATCATTGCATTTGTAATATTCCTTAAGCAAAGAGTAAGGCGATATACACTCTCATGCAGCATTTTCCCAACCCCCAGTTTTGTTTTGTTTTTTTTTTTAAAACACTGACCCTCACAAACATTCATACATATCTCAAAACCTTTTTAAGTTTGGTTAACACATCTAAATACAGTTCAGCCCCAACCTGCCATTCTAGTATTGATTACAGAACATGAAAGAATTTGAAGCAGAAATTCATGGGTCATAAAGGGTTAACATGTTCCAGCACCACTACAAGTGAGGAACTACAACCACATACCACCACTGATTAATGTGCCTTTCTTTTTATCTTCTTTTAGTTACATTTCCTGATGCCTGCCGGTAAAATGCACTAATCCTTCTCTACTCTTTCCTGCAGGTGGTGCTATACGCAGGCTTTTGGGCCCCCATACATGTTATTGAATATGAATTTATAATAAATAATAATAATAATAATATTACATGAATTTATGCTGATTAGCTTTAAATGAATTACTCCTGTAGAGAAACCCATTTTATAGCTAACAAAGTTGGTCTGGCGAAAAGCCTGCATATGCATTGGCCTACAGCAGTGAGTGGTGGCTAACCTGAAGTTAGGCCTTGGGGAAAACCAATCAGAAGGTGGAGCAGGTAATCGGAGAGGCTATAAAATGAAAAGGAAGATGATGCCTATTAAATACAAGGACAGTTAAGGATCCGCAGCACAGTTGTTTTCTCCTGAGGAGTATTGGCCTGAACCTGATCCAGCAGAATCTCCAGGACCTGGCGTTGATTGGGCTATTGAGCAGGACTGGATTGAGAGAGACATCACAAAATGGTCACACCTGGGCCGGCTTCTGCTGTGCCTCTGAAAAGCCATAGTTTAATGAGTAGAAGAAAACAAGCAACGTTAATTATCTGCACAAAACCAGTACAGCTGGGTCTCCGGTGTCTAAACACAGTGGAAATCTCTTCCAAGAAGTTGTTCCAGTCATTATGATACGAACACGAAGTGACTGCAGAACATAAAGCAACTCCCTTTATGATCCATCACATTTGTACATAATACACAAAGCCAGAGGGCAGATGTGCCAGAAATTGCATCACACACCCTTCCAAGAACAGAAGGAACCATGAAACCTCTCCACAACCATCTATGACAATTAATTTTGTTTTTTTTCCCCTTTAGAAAAACATGTCAAAACCTGCAGTGAGATTCTTTTAATTGGCTGGGGAAGGTGGTTTTGTGGAGGGGGGTAAAAGGACCTCAGGGAACAACAAGAATTTAAAAGTGTGAATATCAAAGTAATGCAAGATTTCAGCGGGAAGAATGTGAGGATGAGGAGACTTACTATGGCAAACTAATCTTTTTCATCATCCCCATCCTCTGATCCTGATGGATAAAAAGAAGCACAGACAGGAATCGTAAGTATAACACGAGGAGCAGGAAGACAACAAGGGAGGGTAAGTAAACAACCCAGGAAGATGTCAGCGGAAAGCTAAAGTGACCCTTTCACTCCCTGAACTCGAGAAAGTTAGGCTTGTGTTTCTCCATAATCACGTGGGGAGTATGCAGACAGAGCATTGTGCTATAAAAATAGTTCTATCCTTTGGCTGAGACATAATACAGAGGCCATGAGTTTGAGGTTATCAAAGATACCTGGGCATCTTTTGAAAAAGTAGGGGTGGTACCCCAATGCCCAGGCTAGAATTGCCCTAATCACCCCCTATATCTAACTGGTGAATTCTCTCCTGCCCCTTCGCCACCTTAGCTGCTGTGTGCTGAGTGTACTGGCACAGAATGGCTGCTGTTGCATCATCCAGGTGGGGGCTACACAGTGGTGGTGTTCAAGTGGCTCCCCATTGCTTTTGTGAAGCACTTTATATATTGCTTTTCAAAATACCCAAATGTTACATGCGTGTCTGCATGTACTCATTCATTCATTCATTGTGATTCTCTGACAAAACCCAGCACACCAATGTGTCTGAGCCTCCAGATCAGCAGCAGATTCATTAACCTGTACAGACCCATTAACGGTCGTGTCATAAGCCGCTTTTGCTTTTTGGGACGTTTTTAATATCTTTGCTCACTGATTCCATCATATCCACTCTAATTATATACTCCATGGATTCAATGCAGCGTTAAATATCATCCAAACCCTGACTTTATAATGGGATGTACTCATTTGAGTTTCACCTTTAAGTGATATTCTCATCCTACAGTAATTGTTTTCCATCATCACCACCATTTTGGATCCTGCCTAATGATTCATTTTTAACGTTTACTTGTATAGCTATTAATGAAACTATAATCGGCCCAACCGAATCACTGGTCACGCTGAAATATTACTCCACCCTTCCTGTTATTTTAATATAATTAAAGTACGCCTTTGATATTTAATATGAATACACTTTAAAAATACTATAACAAAGACCAGATGAACTGCATTTAGTTTGGTATCAAAGCTAGTAAACATTCAATTTGGTTGGACAACATGCCCACATACCTTTGTCTTCTCTGATTGGTGAAGAGCTCAGGCTCCTGCATTCTGAGTCCTCCTCCATCCCCTGTGATTGGTCTGAGGGTGGAGACAAAGACCCACTGATTCAGCTACCAGCCAATTACATACCACAAGTCACAAGAGAAAAATTCCTTCTCTTGGAGAGTTAAAACACATTGGTTAAAAATTCCAGCAAATATTGTAACATTTTTAAACTTTTATCCTTTGGCACCTTCATACAATTAATCATTTAAAATTGATTAGGACAGTGTTTCCCAACCAGGTCCTCAGGGACCCACAGACAGTACACGTTTTTGCTCCCTCTAAGTTGCCTGTCAGGTAGTGCACGTTTTGCCCTCTCAAAGCTCCAAGTAACATGGACTGTCTGCAGTGACCTAAGGACCGGACTGGGATACACGTTTAGGATATGGTTTCATGCATTCTATTCACACTGTGGTGTTACATCATACCTTCCGGGCATTTCTGCTTGCGCCTAACTTCTTCACAGTACTCCTCTAACTCCTGGTCTGTCAGTCTGTTGAAGGGATTTGGACCAGTCTTGTTGATTATGACTTTTGGCTGGTACTCCTTCTCAATGATGGCTTTGGAGGCGGTCACTAGCTCCCCCTGTTGGTGAAATTTTTTTTTTTTTTTTTTTTTTTTTTAATGCCTTCATGTACAGTATATGCAGAAAAAATAAATGCTGAATTTTTTGCCTACAGCCACAACAGGTCTGAAGAGTCTCTTGTCAGGGGGGCTTCAATTTCTGTTGTAGTAACAATGGTAATCCAGAATGTCCAGAACTCCTCATGGTTTTCAGAGCAGTTTAAAGGCACAGTGGGCGTTTTATACCACCATGCCATAATATCAGAAAAAAAGGTAATTTCTCTAAGAATGTTCAGGTCAAATGTCGACTTGGTACAATTCACACTTGAAGACCCCTTAACTGCACATAAGGAAAAGTAAATCTGGAACTGCATGCAGAGGACAAAGCTAGCAAAAGCTGAAAGAGCAATGTGCTACAACTGTACATATGGACCGCCCGAATTTACACAAGGAGAGCACCATCCTTTGCCCTCCCATAAAAAACTGGACTCATTTCAATCACTTTTAGTGGCAATAATGCAGAAAAAAATGGAGACAAGGTTCATAAAACATGCCAAAAAGCAAGTTCACTTTTAAAGTTAATTTCAGTTCATTACACATTTAGTTATGTTTATCTACTACAGAATGTATAGACTATAGACTAAGTATGCATTGATTTGTGCAATATAGATTATTGAGCCAGCTGATAATAATGCATAAAAAATTGTTATAAGAGCATCTGGTGACCAGGCAGCCATAACCCTATGGAATATGAATGCTCAGTGGCACAGTAGTTTAACCTGAATTAATGCATCGCAGGAACATTTTACAATTTTGCAGAGAAAAAAAATATATTCTTGGAATCTTGAAAAATATAAAAACTTCAAATATCAGCCATACTTAACTGAAAGGAAAAGCAAAAAGGACACATACTCTAAGATCAATGTCAAATATCCAACCAATGTGGAGGAGAAAAAAGAAAATTAACAGTTTTTTTTTAAATGTGTTTCAGATACCCACAGGGAATGAATGTTCCACTACAGAAAAGCCATATTAATAGTACACTCATCTAGGTACAGTACAAGGACACATAGTGTTTTATTATTAAGTGCTCTAAATGATGTAGCTCAGAGGAAATTGTGGAATCTAGTGGAATCTAAAATGTGTAACTAAATCAAGGGGATATATTCTAGCTACCTGAAAATTACTAAAAAGTAATATTTTGTTCCATCAGCTGTAATCATTCTTAAAAACTTTTTCAGATAAGTAAATGAGCAGACAGTTTAATTATACTGGTATCATGTATTTTGTTTTTAATTAATTTAATTTCATTTGGAGTAAACTGGTATGATTTTATAACATATTTTACTTATATTTAGCTGCATTAACATATGTTTATTGTGTATAGTGTTGTTTGTATTGCATGTTTAATTATGTCACTGTCAAAGACGAATTACCATCTGATGTAAATCTGATAGCCGTTAAAGATTTATTCTATACTATTCTATTCTATTCAATTCAACAGTCAGATTAAGTTAGACCCTTCAATTTTATAACGTCGCGCACATCACAGAAAAACCACAATAACTATTACAAGAGCAGTTCTCAGTTGTCTGGTGGGAAACATTATGGATGTATGACATAGTGATCATTCCAGAACTGGTTTTCCAGTCCAAACCTGCCTGGTTTTACAGGCTTGACAATTTTGAAGCTCGCTGCTGACAGAAATCCCCAGCTAGAAAAGCAAAAGCTCCCATCGGGTTGTTCTGAATCACACAGCTAAGCCATTTCACTGTATCCTATGACACTTCTGAGAGTTAACCAAGGCCTAGATCCACACCTGCTGTTTCTGACCCACAAACAACTGCAGCCGCTGTGATCCTCAAAAGAGTACCAGAATCTCTTAAGTCATACTGCACGTGCAATTCGTATTTAACCGCTTTTCATATCAAGAACATAAATTTACAACGCGAGGAGACCATTTGGCCCATCAAGTTCGTTTGGGGAAAACTTATCTAATAGGCTCAGAGTTGATAAAATCTTATCTGGCTCTAATTTAAAGGAACCCAGGGTCTTAGCCTGCTCTACATGAACAGGAAGACAAGTCCATACTCTAACTACACGCTGTGTAAAAAAGTGTTCTCAAATTCATTTTAAAATGTTCTCCCGCTAATTTCCACCTATGGCCATGAGTTCTAGTATTTATACTAATATTGAAGTAGCCATTTGGCTGAACAGCACTCTGATATGTTAGAAAGGACCTGTTTATAATGCTGTCACATTTCTGAAGACTTACTTACAGCACTGAAATTTTACTTAGGAATAATTACACACAGAGAAAGTGGGATTTTTATAAACTGATCTACCTGTTAGCCCTTTTTAAGTACAGGCCAATGGTTTCTCAGTATCCAAAAATAGCATATTGCCTTAGATGTTCCATGAAGACTGCGCTAAGCCCAGTATGATTTAATGAATTACATAGGTAATGGCACCATAATATCAGTTTGGTTTACATCACACAGCTGGGTGTTGAATACAGCGGGGGTGAGTGTGTGGGGTGGGGGGGGGGGACTGACTGGTGGACCTGTCCTGGGTTACATGGACAAAGCAGTGCGAGGTGATAGCAGCGTGTACCTTTCTATCAGCCCTAGCAGGGACGCGGACGTGCTCTGAGAGATTGAGCCCATCGAGCGTGTCCGTACAGTCTGACAGGGGGGCGTCCTGCAACAGTAAACGGGGTGAACGGCACACAATCCCACCGCTGCTGTCAGTAAAAACCTCCACATCTACCAAGAACACGTGCAGGTGGCGAGGCGTGTCAAGGAGTGGCAGACGGGCGGGCACAGGACCCCGGCGACGCTCACGCGGACCTTGGTGTGCAGCCACACGGACACATGTGCTCACACAGACACACGCGTGATATACTTGCCACACAGACCCTAGTATACAGCCACACGCATGATCCACTTGCCACACAAACCCTGGTGTACAGCCACACGCACACACACACACACACACACACACACACACACATGCATACAGATGCAAAGACACAAAGACACACACTCACAGTCAAAGACACAGATGCACATGCACAGACAGAGCACGGCCTGCACTCATGCAGATATGGGCATACAGCCAGTCGCCACACAAACACACAAATGCTCAACGCATGCAGAGTGAAGCAATACTGGACAACAAACAAAAACGCGAGGGTTCTGTCATGCAAAACAAAAATTTATAATAAAACTCAAATGTTACTAGTCAAACATCCAGAGAGGTGCAAAAACTCAGTTTGGATAAACACAGCACAGACAGGAAATATAAGAGACATCATTATAACAAATAACCAATAAGTAGAATGGGACTCTTCTGGCAGGCATAAGTAGTCTGCCACCTATCCATCCATACAAGTCTGCATTCTGTGACCTTGGAATTCACAGAACTTCCAAAACTCCAACTTTGTTCACAAGGAGAACCCGATAAACAGAAATACGAGCAGATCCTTCCCCGAAAGTTTGACTAGTACTGACCGCAGCGGTTGTTGGCCTGTAAATCAGAGCATGTCATGCCAGACCAAACACAGACATCCCCACTGAGCTCAAGTGACGGGGATCAAGCATGAAATGCAGTGAGCAAAACCTTTACCCGCTCAGGGATGCAGCGTGCGGACACCTCAGCCACTCACCTGCCAAATAGTACCTCTCTATGGTCAAAGAACAACACAGTTACTCATCGGGTGGATCTGGACCCACAGGTGACAGACTGGAATGGAATGAGGAAGCTGGGAAGCAGTCAGACTCACCTGTCCAAAGCTGTGGTCCATCAAAGGCCCGGAGAGGACCTGGGACTGAGGCCCAGCCGTTTTGATGTCCTGCAGGTTTTGCTCACGGATCTATACAGGAGAACAAAGGAGGTTTTGGCTGCAAGCATCTAAAACCAGAAAAAGTCATTTCAAAATAGTAGTAGCAGTGTTACTATTAGTAGTATTATTATAGTAGTGGTGTTTCCAAGAGCTGCTTAAACAATGTCATGTCATGTTAAAATTACCCAAGAAAAAAATAAAAAAGTAGAATCCATAACACACCCCAAGCAGCCTGTCTGTAGTGCCTAAGGCCAGCTAGGCATGCAGAGGTGGGAGGTTTCAGGACCAGAAAATAAAAATCCAGACCAACATTTGGTGTCAACATTTGGCTGTATGAGTAGATGAGAGCACAGACCACCGTGCTGTGCTCCTTGTGGGCTACACCAGACCTTGTTCCTCATCTCCAGCACCTCCTTCGGGTCTGTATTCAGGGGGACGAACTGATTTGGCACTGCAGGAGGCCGGGCACCTTCCTCCTTTGACCACTATCAAAAAATAAACAAAATTAAAAATGTTTGTACAATGTTAACAGAAGGCACAATTCAAGTGGTTTCTGTTTTTGTATTTTGAAAGTTTGCAAGTACTCCGATTAATCAATTACGGTAATGCAAGTAACTAAACCAAACCTAAGCACAGCATTAAAAAACACACACAAACCCACAGAAGGCTGTCATGGCAAATTCATACTTCGCTTTTCCATGTACGCTTCCCTGCGCTTTCAGGCTGTGGACGGACATCTGTGGGGCAGCTTGTGTTCACACTACATTTGGCAGACAGTCGTGGTCGGTGCTGCATACAGCAGTGATACTCCACCAGACCAGGAGAGGGCAGATGTATTTGCAACAAACACAAATTCAACCAGTGTAATGAAATGGGTAAAATTTTAAATCGACAGTTTTAGGGTTATTAGTCTGTAGCGCTACTTTTTAAAATATCGTGTATGTTGGCATAATGCCTGAATAGTATGAAAAATTAAATATGTGAATACCTCCAACTTTTCCTCCGGGTACTCCAGTTTCCCCCCACAGTCCAAAAATTGGAATGTGATTGGAGCTACTATATTGCCTGTAGGCGTGCCCTACACATATGTGAGTGTGCCCTTCGATGGGCTGGACCCCCCATCCAGGGTTGTTCCATGCTTCGTGCCCATTGCTTCCGGGATAGGCTCCGGACCCCCCGTGACCCAGTAGGATAAGCGGGTTGGAAAATGGATGTATAGATGGAATACCTCCAACCTCTCTCATACCACTGCTCAACATAACTACTACAACTATTCTTCTTCTGCTCTTTCATGTTGACCACTGATCTGTGAAAGTCAGTGCTGCCACCTACTGAATATACCTAATCAATTATCTTGCACATGTGCAGTTGACACACACGGAACCGCACAATTTCTGCTAGACATAAAAATCTGGGCTACACACACAACAACTATCACGGCCAACTCCTGATTTATTACATGTCTCCTTGGCTACATCCGAAAGCGCACTTGGAAAAAGTAAAGTTGGTAGACTGAGGTCAGCTGCCCGTAAAGTATAACACAGACAAGAACAGAACACAGGAACAGCGTTCAGCCGATCCATCGGAACACGTTGATGGCTGTTTTCATTAATCCATTTTCACATTCAAAACAGGAACCTGCACCAGCTAATGGAAACACTGCTTATGTCCAGTAACCACATTAAAGTTGGCGTAGTCATATTTTCATTATTATGTTGTTAAAGATAATACTTCATGCTACTGGCGAAATCCAAAAACAGGAAAGGGTGATGTTCAGGGGTGATTCCAGGATTTTTTTAAGGGGAGGGGCAAAATTCATACAGCGGAGCTAATTTTATTATTAGCCAATGATATGTTTTGAATTGGTGAGTGACAGATGAGGGAGAACTCTGGGGGGCAATCAGCTTTCAGTTGGTGACAGTACCCTCTGTGGCCCCACCCCTGTATAAGCTACTAGTGGTATTAAAGGCCTAGATAAAACACCACAGAAAGACAAGCAGAATATGTTTTGTTAAAGGAACAAAGAGACAAGCAACTGAATCTATGAAAGAAAAAGAAAAAAAAGTGAGCAAACATCTAATAGCAGAGAGTGTGAAGAGAGGAAATATACGGACCAGGCAGGTGGTCATGCAGCTGGGCACACAGACTCCAGATGAGAGAGACCTAAGCAAGGGCTTCACATGGCCGCGCGTGACGTTGTTCCACACCCGAGACCCGGGGCCGGCATCAGAGGAGCCCGCGCTGAGCCGCCGTGAGGGCCCGCCGATTCTGGGCAGAGAGCGCGTGCCGGGGCTGTTGATCTCACTGTAGGAGCGACCGGTGAGGGCCAGGGGCATGTCAATGCTGCTGTTCTTCTTACTCTTGGCACACAGGGCTGGACAGCGATATGGATATCCTGTCCTGTACCCCTTGGTAAAAACAAGGAAAGGCATTGCAGTACACTGCAACAGCAAATCCCTCTGGGGGCCCCATGGAGTTCTCATTTTACCCAAATTTGAGGTTTGGGGCTTTGGAGAGGTCCAAGTCACTCATCCTTAAATAAGTTTTTAGGCTAATTTTGCTACTTTAATGTGGGCCTAATAAAGCAGTAAATCCCCACCTGAACAACCAAAAACACTCTCTCCACATCAGCTAGGTAGTGGTGTGTTTTAAAGCAGGAAACTGGCATCTATGAACAACTTAAATTGCAATTAAATTTATTACCACTGGAAGTCTGGATTCACGTCTATTCGCGGCACATGGGTAGGGCGGGATTGTTTTTTCTGGAGCCCTGCTCAAAGAGTCACTTTAAGTGTAGTGACTGTCTGTGATCAACAGGTGGGGCCCTCACAAATGCATGGTTTGAGTGATGGTGAACACCACCACTGCACATGGGTAGGAACTCCGGAGAGTGTTAGCAGTGGGTGGGGCTTGGCGGCTCATACCAGGTTGTCCAGCATTCTCATGAAAGCCTCAAACTGCTGCTCCCCGACCTGCCAGCGTGGCTGGTCGCTCTCGACCTCAGCCTCCTCATCGCCAGACTCTGAACTCTGCCGTTTGGCTTTGTACTTCTCTGGGTCCAGCGTGACCAAGTTATCGGGGCCCCCAGCACCGGTCAAGGTACGAACCTGGAACCAGAAAAGGGGTCACAATGCAACCACCAGAAAACTGGGGGTGAGTGAGGCTTGCTACAGTATAGGTCCTGGTACAAGTTCCTACCCAGTAATTCAACTGGAAAGGACTTCCTGATCTGTCACATGAGAATCAGGCTTCATTAAGTCCTATTTAACTGATGGATATTTACAAAGTCAACTTTCAAATTGTTGCAAATCTAATTGCTCCATCCACTCACATTAAAATTTGCTTTTACACTCCATAACCCGGTTGCTAAAGGTAACTAAACATAATGCCAGCTTACTGTCCTTGCAAAACAATTGATTCTGAAGATATTCCGCTCAAACGATCTATAGGAGAGTCTTATTGACCATCTTATTGATCGACCATGTTATGTACAGCACTTAACAGCACACAGGGGTATGGGGATTGAAGAGGCCTTAAATCCTACAGTACTTCAAATCCAATGGAAAATTGGTGCTCGGATTGTCTGCTTTGCTACCTGAATCTCACAAGCAGTGGCGAGGTTGTGAATGTAGTGGAATGCTTCCTCCACAGTCTCCCCAATTGACAGTAGGCCATGATTCCGCAGTATGAGCACCTGAAAGACATGAGTGTTTACCGTTCCCAGTTTTTCTCCCCAGAAATGCATAAAAACAAAGTGCGCCCACTGACCCACTCTGACACCCTTCATACTTTTTTCTTGGGACCAAAGCTGTTCTGTATAGCCAGGGTCATCTCCTGATCCACCAGGATGCCATGATAGTCATGATAGGCCACCTCACCCAGTGAGAGGGCCTCCGGTGAGATGGGGAGGAGGCCGAACTTCATGGCTGATACCTTGGAGGGGGGACAGAAAGCGCCCAATGAAAACATGCAGCACTAATCATGCACTGATTAGAATAATAAATACTAAAAACCTCATTTGTAAGAGGCCAAATCACATCTGTTGAGACACATGGGTTCATTTGCTCAATATTTAAAATTTCATTTGCTAGGTTACAAACTAAGGACCAAATATACTGATTCAACCAGAGAATATTCCAGTAGAGAATAAGTCTCCATCCTAGAGGCAAACGCAGCAGCAGAAGGTAGAGGTGGTCACCGCGGCGCCTGCTGCTGTGTGGATGTGGATGATGCACTTGACATCGGGCCGGGCTGCATAGATGGCTGAGTGAAGGGTAAATCCAGCTTGGTTCACACCGAGGTTGGTACTTCCCCTGTCTACAATCTCACCATGCATGTCAACCTTCACCTGCAATAAAACAGAGTCTGGTCTACCCGCCATGTCAAACTGCGATGACGGGCGGAAATATTGCAATAGAAATCAAAAATCTGTGCTGGACAAATACTACTCCAGACTCACAAATTCTAGAATTTTTGCTCTCCTCTGCTTAACCTACACTGCAAAAATATCCATGTGTTCTACAGCCCAAATAGCTAAAATAGCTATGTCAGGCTTTAGCCATTGACTCCATTCCGCATTACTAGACTAAATTTGTCAAGGGACGACCTTACCAGGCTGGAGGCTGTGACCTCACTGTACAGAAGTCCAAAGGGGGCAACCAAGAAATGTTCCTGCTCAGAACTGAGTCGCACCTACAACACACGCAAAACCATCGTTAAACTGGGCATTGCCACCATATGGATGTCAGGCTTGAACAAGGCAGTAATTTGCAGTCTATAATGCCTGCAAATACTACATACAAATGGAAATTATCATTGAACAGAGCCCAAAGAATCTTCACTTCAAACAAACAAGCAGATTGTTTTTTCAAGATGGAAACTGGCTTGATGTAACGTTGTACCGTACGTGTATAAGTTTTGGGCAATTTCAACACCGATAGAAACCAATTGTTGAATTCAGTGTGCTCCATCATGCAACTGTTCCAGTTTAAACGCACTGTGTACATGACACTGTTCATAAAGGCTCTATGGCCAGCTTGATCTTAAACTTCACAGATTGTTTCAAAGCTTGTTTATTCATGACAGCGACGACCATCCTATCAAATTACCACCAAATTTCCAGTAAAAAAAGCAAACCTTACTCAATGTTTGTATACTGGTGGTATTTGGACACTTTGTGACATTGAGAATCATCCATCCATTTATCTTTTGATTCGCTTATCCCAGTATGAGGTACTAGGCCCTTAAAAGTCTATAGAAGTATGCAGCTGTGGTGTGTATTAAGTAGGGCTGCATAATATCAAGATGCAACATAATGATCAAGATGCGACATAAATGATCTATGGTGCCTGCAAACTACTCATCAGGGCTTTAGATGAAGGGGCAAATGTTTGTCCAGATGCCAGCCTTTCGGTTCATTTATGACACCCACAATTTCATAAGCAGATTATATGTACACCTAAAACATTAATGAGATGTGTACTGTGACTCCCAGAAGTTAGAGATACATTTGGTGCATTCTTAAATTTATTAAATTTGGTTAGCAGAGAACTCCACATGCTACCGATTTGGTAAATGATGGAACCGGTTAGCACTGAAGTGGTGGTGAGGAAAGGGGCAGCTCAGTCCCCACAACACATTTTGAAAGTGGAGATATTGTGGATAAACAGGGTAAAAAAGACATCAGTGATGCAGCAGTACTTTTTTAGTTTAAAGTCCGATATGTTTATTAAACATAAGAATACAATGACTTTTTTTACATTACTATAGGCCTCATTAATATATTACGCATATTACTAATCTGTTGACCAATTTGTGGGTGTAAGTAAACGTACATATAGGAACAAAAAGCTGGAGTCTGGACAAATGTTTTCGCCCATCATCTAAAGCAGCATTTCCCAATCCAGTATTCAGGAACTTTCATCCTGGAGTTGGGAGGGAGCAAAAGCATGGACTGTCTGGCAGGGAGCTTGAAGAGAGCAAAAGCATGGACCCACGGTGGGTTCCTGAGGACTATATTGGGAAATACTGATATAAATCCATGCTATTTATTAGCATGTATCATATAATCGTGATGTCATATTCTGCAGTATTGAGCCACAAAAGTACACGTGAAATCGTACAGGATGAGGACAGACCACAGATGTCTGACGGTCAGCTTACAGTCAGGTGGTTATAGATGAGCTGAGACCAGCCGAAGAGATCTGCCAGTCGGTACAGAGCAGCCAGCTTGGAGCGCATCAGCTTCTCACCCTTCTCATAGGCCACAGAGGCAGAGCCACGAAGGTCGTTCACGGGGATAACCATGCCCAGGCCTGCAGAAACAAGCCATGACAGAAATACAGGGGATAGAAACAGCATGAATAATCAGGAATGAGATACCTCTAAGGAACACAAGGTCAGCCATAGACAAGGTCAGCCACGCCATCGTCTAATTACAAAAGGCACTGTGTGGAGCTTTATTATCACCCAGGGCCCTAGAGGGCAGCTACGAGCAGGGTGCATTTGCGGTAGATGCGGGCAGATGGAGATGCTCACTCATGTTGACTGTGGCCATACCCCCCCGGGGGATCATAGGGTACACAGTTGGCATGCTGGTCGTCAAGAAATCTGCCATTTGCTGCAAAGCCAGCAGGTTGGTGGCATCCTTCCCCTTGTTCAACTGATCCTGAATCAGTGACTCCAGCTCTTCACAGAAGGCCTGAAACAGAAGATCAACTTTTTTCATAAAGGGACCCGTTTACTTCCTGTTTACATTAAACAATGCGATTTCACAAGTCCTTCGTTACATAAGAAGGAAGTCAAACAGTTACCATAAGGAATTTCAAACGTATAAAGCAAAGTGGTATGTAATGATCTGCAGTTCAGTATTAAAAAATTGTTGAGAATCAACTTTAAAAGCCTTTTATGCCATGCTAAATTAATTTACTAATTCTATAATTTTTATGATGTATCAGACATAAATGTGGCTTTTAAACCCTGAAATGCTAAGACTGGTTTATTTTGCTATCAGCACCCTACAAAACTATGTAGCAATTAGCTATTTTCTGCAGTATGAAACTGAGAGGGAGTCATGGACACAGCTCCACTGGAACAGCGCATGCGGGCCAGAGACTCACCGGGCTCTGCAGGACCATGGACACCCTCTTTCTCTGCTCCATCATGCTGAAGTCCTGCCGGAGGTTGTGGAATAGGTTCCCCCCCGGACTGCCCACGCGGTCGAAGTGGGGGACGGAGGTCGGGGGTGCAGTGACCACCGCGGGGCCTGAGCCGCCATCCATGGTGGACACGTGCCTTGTCTTCTGGGAAACATTGAGTAAAGGATAAGATTCTGAGTGTTTGCTTGAAGAGAATGTACCTGGGCGCTAAGACAAACACACCACGAGGAACTTATGTGATTCAAGACCCTATTTAAGGGGGGCTTCAGCCCCACTGTTTTTTTTTAATCTCAGTCCCCCTGCAAAATATTTTTTCCAAAATCCATTATCTGTTTTGTCCCGTCTTTCCATAAACATGTCATACAAATTTTATTGCTTGGGACCCAACCCCCGCCATTCCCCCCATGCACCCTGTAACCCTTCCGGTTGAATCTGGCCCCCTAAAAGCAAAAATCCTGGAATCGCCCCTAGAGAGGAACCATGGTCATCATTGCTCGGGGAGTGTCAAACTCAGCAGATCATGATTTCTTTTTCCAAGAAGAATATCTAAGGGACGGGCGGTAGCACGTCTATTGTTTGGAAATGGGGGGGTGGGGGGGGGGGGGTGGGCATTGTTCATAAGTGCATTTATAGAGATAATGGACTGACTGCATGTTAAAACCTGAATGGAGAAGCATCAGCTGAGGCACGCTGGCTGGAGATACTGAGTGCTCCAGAATCACCCGGACACTGACTCAGCTCTGTTCCCCCTGCCGGCCACCTTCCAAAGACACCACTGAGCACATCTACACTGCACAGGCAGCGCTCATGTCAAAGCCAGCCAGAGGACACTCCTTTGAGCAGACCACCCCAACTGTCACCCACAGGAACCTTTCTGGTGAGAATTCCAGTTTTGACATTAGCCTGTCAGTTATTTCAGCGAGATATGATTTTAAGGCAACTTCAGTGTGCTGATCCGAACCTGCTGTGCGTCGTCCAGCCTCTGAACAAAATCTTCAATGTATGAGAAATACAGTCATGAGACAAAAAAAAAAAAGTAAAAAAAAAAAAAAAAAAAACTCTTGCAAAAGCAGTTATAGCACCAACGGGGTGGCTTTCTTAAGGCACGTCCATATCTTAAACCATAGCTGGAATTCTCAGATAGCATTATCACAGGATAGGAGACCCAACTGGTATGGAGTGAATGTGCTGTAATAGATTAAATCAGTGTCACTGGGCATAAACTGCAGGATCTTAACCCAATGAACAAATGCAAGCTTCCCTGTAGACGACACATAGGCCTTCTGCTGCTACACATAGCAGGTGATTCTCCATCACAAATCCAGCTCCCCAATAGAAATAATGTAACAGAGTGAAGGATCACTAACACTGAAGAACCATTGGGGATTTGGCTATTAAATTTTAATGAACAAGCATCAATAATGCTGTGTTTTCCAGTGTTATTCCCAGTCAAAGGGATTAAAGGAAACCATGAAGAAACCACATAAGTACCAGGGAGTTTAAGTTCTTATGGTCTTTAAATGTTATAGTTCACTTCTAAATCAGGGGTTCTGTACCCAGGGTTCACAAACTCAGATGGAGAAAAAAAAATACATCTACAATATATTCACTAACCTCTAACTGAAATTTTAGAGAAAAGAGGTCCATAGATTACCTCTAGAAACTCAAAACATGGCTATAAACTATTGTGTGAATAATTTTCTACACGTATATTTATATAAAAAATGACAACAATCGTAATCTGTCAAATATTTCATCCATGCAACTTTTTTAATGTTTTAAATATTTCATTCAACAAATGCGTTTAACTGATTTCATCTTAAATATGATTTCCAATACTACAAAATTTACTACATTTAACTGGATGAACAACACCCAGACACACCCACAACCTTTACTTCAAAAGAACCCACCACCCACTTTCTAAAAGAACACAAAAGATCGAAACATGTCCTTCTTAGAAGTACATGGTACTATTGATAAGAATAACATTAGTCTGATTTATTTCAGTGTTGGCCTCAAATCCCGTTTCCATTAAAACATGAGTCAAATTAAACTCGAAAAGTACCGCATAAGGGGCTCCCCTTATTGCCGGTGTAGCCGTTCGTCGCCATACTAATATACACACGTTCATTCACATGCATGAGAAACTAAGAATTAACCTATACGGCTGCAACCTACAGTCAAGATCCTTTAATCGATGCAGTGTGACAGCAATCGCTTTCAAAAACATATGCACTTTGTTCATCTGGATGGACATTGTGTGTATTTAAGGAGGCCTTGCAACCAAATGCTGATTCCTATAACCAGGGCAATGCCTCCTAGCCGTCACTACAATAAAACAAATCTTGCAAAAGATCGCTTTTTTTTCTCCATATTCAAACCAGTCGTGCCCATTTTGTCCAAATACGCTTGGCCCCACCCGAAAGGTGGTGACATTCATCCATGCTAAAATAAATGCAGTGTATGAAAATATAATAGTATCCACCTAGCCGCAATGATAGAACATACTTTGTCCAACTACCAAGCGTAAGATGTCACTAAGGATCGGCCGGCAATACAATAGTATTCCTGACGCTTGAAAACAATATTCTACTTTTATATAATTACATAATGGACATAATATCCGCCTGAAGCAAAACAGAACTTGCCAGTAATAATAATAATAATAAAAACAACCGAGATAGCAAATGCAAGTATTGTGGCTTTTCTCACAAAAGGTCACAGCCCTTATAAACAATAAAGCATTCCTCTAGCTGGCTAGCTTTGTATGTCCATGAGTACCTAAAAATATAAACCATTAAAAAATCAAAGTGGATTTTATGAGCCTACTAGCTGCGCATATATGTAATCAAAGGTTGGAGAAACAGGATACATTCTGCTGACATACAGCTACGACAGCAACTTCATAAAAACGAGCATCGTATTTATTACAGACGCGTTATGCTTATGGAAGACCGGCGCTCACCAGCTCACGGTACCCGGCGCACTTCCCGCAGCTCTCCGCCGACGCTACGATCGGGTATCTCTGAAGGCTTCGCTCTGCCCCTTATCAGCCCTATGTCTCTACGCCCCTCTCTCCACCACGCCGGGATGAAACCTCACTAGGTGTGGCTGCAGTGAGGGCTTCAGCAGCGGCATATATTATTGGTTATCTGCGAATCCCTACGCCGGCATGCGAGCAACTAAGATGCTGGTTGGGCTCTTCTCGCTAAAGGCTGCAGGAATAAAACACCATTATACCTGTACGCGTCTTCCTTAAATGTATTATTTTGCACAAAGAACAGTATAAAAGGAAAAAAAAAAACAACGAAAACCGGCTTGTGCAGTTATAATGCCCGGCGTGCACTGCATTAGTCATGTGTCCTGTATCGAAAGATTCATTTTCTGCCTTAGTGGAAAAGCATAGTATAGTTGGCGCGAATGACCAATTTGATATAGCCAAGCTTCACACCAGAGCCACATACAGCACACACATATACAGTATACATACACAGTCTTGTCCAGAATTATTCATAACCCTGGCAAATTTTGACTTAAAGTTACTTTTATTCAACCATCAAGTTTCTTCTTGATTGGAAATGACACAGGCGTCTCCCAGAAGATAATATGATGATGTGCAAGAGGCATCATTGTGGAGAAAAACATTTCTCCACAATTATATACATTGCATCATCCTTATTTAAATTAGTGCATCACACTATTTTATTGACGATTTATTGCTTCAATTGCAGTCCTCTGCTCTGTGTGTTTGTAACAAGTTTGCTTCTTAACATTAGTTTCCTCCTACATTTCAAAAGTGTACTGGTGTCAAATTGTCCTTAGTGTGAGAGTATATTCTATAATAAAAAGTCTGGTTTAGCCAAGTATTCTCTACCGTTTACAATGCAGTCCCCTAACCCCTAGTAATTTAGTCTGAAGTTGCCAGATAAACGTAATTCCTTTTAGAAATTCAGTACATGAACAATTCTTTTAAAGTTACTATAGCTTTAAAAACAGGATTCATATATATCCAGTATAATACACTGTTTGATTTCACTAATAGGCCAGCATGCTTGTTCACACCTCCAGGGTTGGGGGTATCAGTCCTACTCTACAATTTGCATTTTGTCCTAATGTTGATATGAATTATCTTTGTGTACTTTGGTTTTACTTGACACACCAAAAACATGCAATTAGGTGAACTGGTTCCGGTGGTGTTTCCCTTGTGACAAACTGGCACCCTGATGGGACAGGCTGCAGGCTCCCCATGACTCTGTAGTAGAGGAAGCACTGATGTTATAAACGTTAAACAATGTATCATTGTTAAATATAAACAGAAATCACATTAGACATTTAAAATGTGGCTTGTACACCATGCAAAGTGTTGGGAGCATATTACTACAGGCCTGGAAGAGGAAGCATAGATGCCCAAATCTGGATGATGGACGGTCAGAGGACATAAAACCACTGTATTGTCGATTCATGTGTATTAAACTGCAGATTATTAGTAAGGAGAGCTTTCAAAATCTTTTATCGTTGTAGCTGCTAAACACATTCATTATTAAAGCCAAAAAGTTGTCTTCCTGCTACCTTAGAATCTTCGTTGAATGAGTGTTTGTGAAAATATTTAGGCTAGAATCTGGGCTTATTATTGGTTGACTGAGGGCGCCAGTGTGTGCTCGTGGCTTGTTGATACCAGTGTGATTATAGTAAACTGACAAGGAAAGGAAAACAGCCACTAAATAGTAAAAAAATAGTAATAATTTGGGGCTGAAATAAAGATAAAACCTATTTACCAAAAATGTGTCGGACTTTAAACTGCAGAACCCATCACCACCAGTACCTTTTTACCTTTTTTATTCATAATATCTCCTCTTTTAAAAGACGTGGCTGCTGCACTATCCCTCTCTTCACTGCAACTTTGGTGTTTATCACTTTCGTGGCATAACAAAGCAGTGGCACACTTCCCTAACTGAATTTATTAAGCATAAGGATACACTGGATTTATACGGACTCTTGGGCATCACAGTACGCCTCTCATTAATATTTTAAGTGTAATACTAATCTGCTTATTGAATTGTAGGCGTAATGTCTGCATAGTGCCAAAAAGCCAGTGTCCATTATCGAAGCCCTGCAATGACATACAATTTGTTGTTGTCAAAATAAAATTAACTTAAATGGAGCCATGGCAATGTCAGTCCCCTGACTTTAACCCCATTGAAAACCTGTGGGCTGAGCTGAAGAGAGAGGACCTAGGAACCGGGATGATCCGGAGAGATTCTGACTCCGATGCTCTGCTCTGTATTCTCCAAAACTATAAAATGGTATAGGAGAAGACTTAGGGGTTATCTTGGCAAAGAGAGGTTGTAAAGAGTATTAAATCCTGGGGTCCCAATAATTATGGCAGAAGTGTTTTTGTTGAAATTAATTATTTCATGATGAAGGACTTGTTGTTCTTTTATTAAATTTATTTCAATCAAGAGGTTAAATTTTCCTCATCTTCTCAGTGCGACATGAAGGTGCTTCACAAAAGGTGGATTTTTTACAAATCTTTACATGGGGTCCCAATAATTGTGGAGGGTCCTGTGTGTGTGTGTGTGTGTGTGTATGTATTACAACTTTTTAAATGACCCGTGGCATTACTAAGACAACGAAAAATCTATTTGCCTCTCAACTGCATATTTCCTCTGATTGCTCTAGCCATGCACAAACATAACTGTCATATACAATCGTTTTATTATACCATGTCACTGTGATTGCTGAATGGGTGGGCCTGAATTCCATCTGGGTGGGCCCCAGACTTACTAGGCCCACCCATGCCATGCGGGATCATGGTGGCAACATCCTCAGCAGGTCAACCCAAACCTTGTTCTCCGGGGCTACAGACTGTAGCTGGGGATCCCTAAATGTTCTCAAGCCAGACGGGAGTTATAATCCCTCCAGAATATTCCAGGTCCTCCTCAGACCATACATGTACAAAACAGATCCTTTGGGAGCTGGCCATCCTTAAAAGATATCCAAACTACGTACTTCAGCTGGCTTCTCTCATTCTTAAGGAACAAGTCAATCTACTTTGACATCCTTCTGGACCTCATTGCCCACAAAACTGCCGTCAGTCTAAATTTCACAGTTCCATGAAAAAAGTACCAGGTCATTCAGAAGTTCAGGGGGAGAGTCTGTCATTCTGTCACTTCACAATCTTTCTCTTGTACCCAGGGTTTCAATATAGATAGAGCTGAGCTCCGCCTCCTAATGTCCAAATCGCACTTTGCCAGGGCACGCCTCTGCTTTCTTCACCGTTAACCTTTTTTCTTTGTGTTTCTTAATTCTAATGTACAGTGGTGCCTGCCGTCCACGAACGCTGTGGTCTACAAAGAATTTGGTTCGCGACCAAAAATTTTAAGAAAAAAATGCATTGGATCGTTTACAAAATTTGGTCGACGGACAGATTCCTAGACCAGATTCCCTTTTTTATACTAGCGTAGCATCGGCGGGGCGCATTTCCCAGCAGTTAGTAGAAGGGTCACAACTGGCACATAACGAGCACCGAAACCAAATACGCAGATGGGAAACACAAGGTTGTCAGAAGCTGAATTGAAACTTGCACGCACGGCGGAAGATTTCATCCATCCATCCATTGTCCAAACCGCTTATCCTATTGGGTCGCGGGGGGTCCGGAGCCTATCCCGGAAGCAATGGGCACGAGGCAGGGAACAACCCTGGATGGGGGGCCAGCCCATCGCAGCTGCAGGGCACCGGCGGAAGATTTATACACGCTAAATACACGCGAGGATCGGACCACGTACACACAAGACAACACGCGCGATAGTAGGGGAACGTATCCATTAACATTAACAACAATACAAGATAATAAAGAGCATGATTTCCCCGGCAAGTCTCCATGTCTCTCTCTGCTCCCGCGACGCTTCAGTCTGCCCGTCGCCACACCATATTGTGTTTTAATTTTATAATAAAAACCAGAAAATTAATTAACAAAAAAATATTTGGTAGGCTTTTGAACGAATTAATCGAATTGCATTGCTTTCTTATGGGAAATTGCTTTAGTTCACGTACAAATTGTTTCGCAACCACTTTTCTGTGTTCATGAACCGCAGGCAACCCCGGTAATTCGTTTTATATTGCTTTAAAGTGATAAAACAACGTGGTGACAAATGAACATACTGCATGTTTTAGATTGCGATTATAAATTCAAGTAATACACAGAACCACTTATTTAGGACCCCCTTTCACTCTGTACCTGACAGGGCTCCCCATGGGCGTAGTTTACGGTATGGACGGTAGGGACATGTCCCCACCACTTTTCAGATGACCATAAATTGTCCCCACCACTTT
>JABFDZ020000044.1:32308602-32321148 GCA_019775955.2 Pollimyrus isidori | reverse complement strand
AAGGGGGGGGGGGGGGGTGGGGGTGTGTGCATCAAGCTCTATCAGATGGCCCATTGCGCAATCGTGTCGGCGTGCAGCACGACGAAGGCCTGTGACACACACAACGTCATCATGCCGGGAGCCCACTCACTGTTAGCAGTATTGTCTCCTCAATGTGTGGTGGCATTCGAGCGAATTCGTGCACGCCGGCTTGAAGTGCTAGGGGTAGCTGGACAGGAAGTGGGATCACCGAAGCTCTCGTTGGGTGCCATCTGGAACGCCAACTGGAGACGTCTCCGAATTCTCACTCCAGACTGGCCAAAGACCTATTATTCTTTGCTGGTTCTCCTGTTTCGGCTGCCAGCTGATGAAGTCACGAACTCCTGACCACAAGCCTACCGTGCTCCAGAGTGACCAACAGCTCCGACCATCTGCTACCCCAGAGGGATCCAGTCCGGGAGGACGCCTCTCCTCCACATTGGCTGCAGTTCATGGAGAGAACCACCAGCATCACATGACAGTCGGGGCGCTTTGATCTCAATTTCAAAACGATACAGCTGAGTAGCTTTGGCTTCATTTCCAGCTAATTTTTCGCAACAAGGGATTTTCACTGATAAACACAGATCTGTTTCGACACATGCACAGACAGGGAGACCGTTACATTGGTGAATTGGTAGGACTCTTCCTCAATTCATTTAAGAATGACATTTTATGAGGTGACGCCACTATATTCCTCCAGCCCCGAGACTGACGGGCATTTTCGTCTTCCCCGGCTGAAGCTGGCCTTTCCACCCGTCCAAGCCTCCTTTTCCTTGAAAGTATCAAAGATCAAGCTGAAGATCTTCTCTGTCTGCCTGGTGTTTTTTTCCCGGAGATAGCATTTGTCAG
This sequence comes from Pollimyrus isidori, assembly GCA_019775955.2. Lineage (NCBI taxonomy): Eukaryota > Metazoa > Chordata > Actinopteri > Osteoglossiformes > Mormyridae > Pollimyrus > Pollimyrus isidori. The sequence goes on along the minus strand of JABFDZ020000044.1, from coordinate 32,320,281 downwards.
GAAAGCACTTTGTCGATTACCAATTGGTCCCCTGGTTCTGGAAATAAATGAATACCATATTCACATATTGATGTATTATCTGACTTTTTCTGAATACATCTCAATAGTGTTTCTGAGGTGTTTACCTAAATAACCAGTTTGCCTGTTTCAGAGGTGTCATAAATCTGTTCTGTCTTATTTCTACAGTTCAGTAATTGTCTTGTTCACAGCACACACGGATTTATAACATAGTGCAATATCCACTGTATTCTATGAAGATGATTTCTGGATATTGGAGAGGGGAACAGTATCAGGTATTCCATTGGGTTTTATGCTAATTTTAGCATATATTAGTTTGTGCCAGCCTACCTGGTGGATGATAACAATACAGTATCTATCTATCTATCTATCTATCTATCTATCTATCTATCTATCTATCTATCTATCTAGTCTGCGTTGTTCTTTTTAAATTACACAATACAGGAAACAGTACAACAATGCATCCATCACAGTAACAACAAATACAACATTCTCTGTAAATGAGACTTTCCATGTCTATAGATATTTCCATATCTACCTGTTGTGTGATTATTCGCTTCAGAAGAACTTTTGCGAGAAGGAGCTCCGACACTGATGGTTAATTTAGAAATTCAGGATTGACATCTTGTTGACCTGCCCTCCTTCCCCCCAGGACAGGAAACTTTACTTTTCTCCTGCTTACACATCCAGTTTCTTAACCACTATAAAATCTTATTCCACTGCATTCCTCTGCTTCCTGTTTTCCAAGTCAAGTTTGAACCGGCTCATAGGGAATAATACAACTGAGCGAGACCTCACGAGAGAATGAATACACCCTCCCCACTGCAGAGGGAGTCAACGCAATCCTGCTGCCAAGTACCCACCTAGTAAAGCTGAAGTAGCCGGATGGTTTGTTTTTCAAAGACTAGAGATCCCACAATTCTTCACTAGAACACACACGCAATTCCGCCGATGCCAAAGTCCATAATGCTTTTTCTGTGCGATGAACTGATTCTCCGGGTTCAAGGCCGTCTGAAAATAACAAACTCTGCACAGCTACCGCACTCCCAGTTCGTAAGTGTAAGCCACTTCAGCACGATTCATTCCATGGAGTCCAACACGTTAGTCTCTGCATGTTATTGTTTTTCTTAGGGGCCAGTACCTTCATAAAGAGGTGAAATAAGTGTTACTTGGGAAATATAATCATTTGTTTTAAAAAATATATCACAGTGATCCGTATGAGGCTTTGTGTGCCATTGACATTCTGCAAATGTATTTTCAACCCAGCAGTAGATAATAGCAATGAAACAGGGCTGGGTTTGGCTAATTCTGGAATTACAAGGGTAATAGACCACTGGCTCAGTATCTCTGATAAGCCTCTATTAATGAACTCCAACTGGCGCTGACTGGTCTAATGTCGAAGGAGTGGGATCCGTCACATTTAGTATCCTTAATGCAATTCTGCTGGTGTTCACAAATATACTTAATTGTATAAGTGAAACATTTTAGCGATGCAAGTTTTATTCCAATTTATTGAGTGAGATTTATACACCTACAGTATAAATGACTCTGTGCTATAATAAATGTGTTTTGCTTGGCTTTTGTATGCGTACGCTCCAATGCCTAGGTGTTTACAACCAATATTTTAAATTAAGACATACCAATTTATCTTGGGAACATCTTAAGACGTATATTCAAGGCAGTTGTAATGGGAGTAGCAAACACATGGAGCAATCAACAGCAGCACCACTAATCAATACTGTCAGTGCTCATATTAATATTACAGCACAATCAGTTAGTGTGAGTGCTCATTTATTCCGAGCGCCAGTCGTGAGAGCATATGATGGTGAAGGTTAAACAATTTTGGTTTGTGGATGCAGATGAGAGTAGGGACATCCTGGATAGACCACATAAGTTTCATTCCCATTAGGCAACCCCGGTGGTTTCCTAGGGTGGAATCTTCTGACCACCTGGTCAGAAGCAACACCCATCCTATCAGCAACACCCATCACGGCTTACCCTGAGAAGCACATTTAGCTATCCAAGAGAAAGTGAAATCAGCTGCCAGGGAATGTGGCCTGGACGTAAACTTGCCTGGGGTGCCACTCAGACTGTCACAGGTTTCATGGAACATGCCGGAAGTCCTGCAAAAAATGCTGTAGCAATAGCATAGGAGATTTCTAGGCCCGGGGCCAAGAGCAGTAGTCAGTGAATACTTGTCGTAAGTGAAGATAAACCAGATGAGTACTCTGAGCAAGCTCGTAGACGTAAGGAAATTGTTCTGGAAGCTTCTACATAGCCGGCACAGACTGTCCCACGGGTATCAGGTGAGGTGGTAAGTCACGTCTTTAGCCCGGCGACTGGACACCAAGCAGGTGCCTCATGGTCCAGCAGAGCACCTCTACACACAGAGGAGAGCTTCATCCACCCTGCTAGCACTTTGCTGCCTTTGATTCCTCAAATGTCACTGCTTAATTATGAACTTTATTTCTGTGGTGTCTTATAAGAAAGAATTCAAGTTCATGTATTTTATCTAACAATACATTAGGGTGGTATTTGCACTCAGCAACAGCATTTTTGTTAATTCTCTTGGTCTGCGCAGTACATTTGGGAAATAATTTGTATTTTTGGTGTTACATTTTTCGAAGTAGTGGCACTGTATATGTGGTGATGTGAGGAAATACTGTAGCAATAAAGTCAACACAAAATCATCTTGGACAGTACACAGGGGAAATAGTTTTTTTTCAATTGATGATTCATGTAACTGGTCACTAAATCATTGTTATGGGAAACATTGTTAATAATGTGAGTCATCATTGTAATCTACATAATCTTTTGCACCTTCTATGAATTTGGTTCCACAAATAAATTTGCTTTGCATAGTTACTTTATGGAGCTAGCCTCCCGCTGAGGGCAAAGGTACCCTGAGGATAGGTGACCCACAGTAAGCAGCCTCACAGCAGGCTGGGGCGGAACTCCCAGCTGCAGGCTCTTGGGCCTAGTGGATCCACTTAGCTTTGGGTGCTAGGAATCCACTACATAGCATGTGCTGTATAAAAGCAGAGCCTTCCATTAAGTATTTTAGCAGAACATAGCAACAACATACCACCAGCACAAGATACACTACACAAATGAGCTCAAAAATAAGTTCTCTTTAATTAGTCTATGTGAATGTGAAAATATATTGTGGGAGAATATATGATATCCTGGTCACCATTAAAATGACTGCGGTTACAGATCACTAGTCATTACTTCATTGATATTGTTCATTTCAATATCTTGAAATAGGAGGTAGCATTTCTGAATTTTCCCCACTACAGCCCTTTCAAATCTGGCCTCTTAATCATCCCCTAAATCTAACTGGTGAATTCTCTCCTGCCTCTTCACCATCTTAGCTATTGTGTGATGGGCATGCTGATGCTGAATGGCTGTCATCGCATCATCCAGGTGGGGGCTACACAGGGGTGGTGGTCGAAGTGGCTCCCCATTGCTTCTGTAAGTGCTTTGGGTGTCTTGGAAAGTGCTGTATGGATGTAACATTCATTCATTCGTTTAGTTTCCCGCACAGCATGTGGAATTGACAAAACCCCTAAACGTTGCCTTCAAATTACTCTTCAGGTAATACTCGATTTGCCTTGAAGCAGATTATTGGTTCTACACTTGGTGAAGCCTAGTAAACGGGAGAATTTTAGATAATTCATGGAACATATTAGGTTTTGGGGACTTGTGGAAAAGAAATTGCTTTGTTTGTTCAGTTCATTAAGCTAGCCTCCTGTGAACAGGGGCTGTTGGGGGCAGCTGAGGACAGATGGTTCCCACTGTGCAGCCTCACAGCAGGGCCAGGGCAGTACTTCCAGGGCTCTCAGGGCTCAGGGCTCTGCGGCCTAACCGGGATACTAACTCTCAAAGTGTCAGCAGGTAATTACACTGCATTTATACACACACACACGCATACACACACACACACACAATGCAGCTCACATTCATAGTTGTACTCCTATCTGGAAGTTTTTAATGACTTAAACTTGACCGTGATCTGTTAGTTATGCCGTCAAATAGATATTTTTGGTGTTATCGCCTAAAATATCTTGGAGTTTTCTTTTTTACTCCTAAAATGAATGCATTTTTCAGGAGTCTATTACATGATAAAGAGCTGCAGACAAGGTAAGGTTTTTTTTTCAATTATTTCAATAATTCAGACTAAGTGGATTGTAAGGAATAAAGTGACTGATCGTCACGGGAGCCGCACACGATGGCCAGGAGTGCCACATGCTGCTCTTTTATCCCTCAGCACATCAATGGAGAGGAGTAAGCGACACGCAAGGACGCTGATTAAATGGAGCCCTAGTCTGAGCTCATGGGAAAACGGGAACCCCCAGCCCCTGTGACATCACCAGACAGAATTGTCATATTGTTTGTTTGAGATGGTAGTGATAAAGATATCGAGAGGCCTGAGTAGACGGTAAGCTGGGAGAATGGATCAAAAGCCATGCCCCTTTTGTCCAAACGCTGATACACTGATGTCTGATGCAGGCTAAGCCCTGTCTGGCTCCAGCTTGCGTCTGCTTCCCCTTTCACTTCCCAGTCCCTGCCGCTGTCGCCTTGCCGTCCACCCCCCGTCCCTTCAGGAACTCGTGAGCGCTGACTGATAGGCCATGCACTGGTCGCATGTGGCCTTCCATGGCCTACAGTGTTCCACATTCTACAGTTCTCCCTTAAGGTCACTACAGGGCAAGCAGACGACCTGCAGTTGCTGTGCCAGAAGCCTCGGAGGAGTGGATCTTTGAGGTCTAACAGGTTCGGGCTGTGCACTGTGCCAGCTGTGACACTTGAAGGAAAAAGGCAGCTCATGCTCACATACACTCTGCGTCTGCTATCTGCAGAATAACCCAGGGAACTTTCCAGAGTCTCGCAAAAAGGGGCATTCCCTAGCGAATAAGAACAAAAAAAAAAGCCTCCAGTCATCATAGAGACAGTAGAAATCCATCCCATAAAGCTCACAATGTTACACGTGTGATGCAAATTACGTGTAAGGAATTCCCAAAGCACACCTTTCAAAAGTTAAACCCTAGTAAGCTTCTCCTTTAACAATCTATATTAAAAGCATCCTCTCCCCGAAACCTTGCATAAATTTCTTGCCCATCAGACCTGATAACTCGGCCTGCATCTATCTGTCAGCTTTAATTTCATACAGTTGAAATAGACTATAATTCATAATCACAGCTCTTTGAGGAAAAAATCAATAGCTCTGCTGGGGCGAGTGACGCTCCACAGACAGTGGTGTCTCTTTGGCTGCCTCTTCCGTTTCATTGCTGCAGTAACATCTGTTGCCCACCCGGGGACCCTGTGTCTACCTCTGCAGGTGGCCAGCCCAGACAGCAACCTGACCACCTGTCTAGAAGCAGTCCTCATCAGACTCAGGCTCAAGCAGCTTTGGGTACCAGGTGGCCTGAGATCAGTACTAAGAGCTGAAAGAGCGCTGATACTTCTCACCCAAATCAGGGGTGGAGAGAATACCCAAGTGCCTCGTCGTTTCTTTGTAATCCATTTGCATTCTTCTACATCTAACCTGTGTGTGTTGCTGTGAAATTTTTAATGCCCATTTTTATCAGGAAAAACACACCATGGATAGTATATTCATAGTTTGCAATGATGTAAAATATTAAGTGATTGTTTATTTCATACATAAATTGAAAGTGTGCATTTAGTGAACTAACATTTATCATTATTTTGCATAGAGTTTTTTTAGGCTGTTGCGGTAGTATCTCTCATAATTTCAGCTAGTGCCTTCCTAGTTATGCAGACTTGTATTTTATTGTCTACAAGACCTGGATTTTGCTATAATGTTCTGTGCAATTTGCTTGAAACTGTTACCTACATGATCAACTAATAATTTATTACTGCTCACTCTTGTTAAGTGGCTTGGGGGCACCTGTACTGTGACAGGGGCTATATAAAAATAAATTGAACTGAACTGAATTAAAACTGAATTGCATCAGAACTGGCGATGCTACCATGTGTGCACAAGGTCCTCCATCAGGTAAACGGCAGGAAGTCACTTTGGCTTCCTTTTCTGGTGCTATCTACATTCGGCTGAGTGGCCCCGCAATGCACTCATCCACCTCCCATGGACTTTAATGGCATCAGCTTCTCCCTCTCTAGCCTCCAGATCTAGACTCAAGTCCATAAACATTTCCAAGGGCTTGTGACTAACCCAGAGGTGTTCCCATTGAGCTTGGATCGCTAATGAGTAGGCTAGCTAGACTGAAAAGGTATGGGGGATATCCTGAATCATTGTTACATGAAGGAAAAACCAAACCAAAAAAAAAAAAATGAATCGGCACACAGGCATCAAGACTTTTTAAAATAAATATAGACCCCTCTATGCCTCTATTTCTATGGAACAGACAAATTATGTAAACTGTTTAACTGATTTTTACAATTGATAATTATATAAGTTATTACTTCCTTGTCGGACAGGAAGTCTGCCTGTTTGCCTTAAGAATAACCAGGTTCCTGCTTCGGGAGGATTAAAATCCTGTCTGACATCACTTAGAGTGCCCTGACCTTTACTGTGGCCCCACGGAGGCGGCTGCGAAAGAGAAGCCAGGGGAACAAGCACTATTATGTAGTCGCTGTGCTGTAATGGAGGTCAAACAGTTGCACATTTTGGGACTTATACAGCATATTCTTTGAGTGCTAACTCCGCCCCCCCTCCCCAACCATCCAGGCTATGATGAAGCCCTGGAGCTCCCTACCTGAGGCAAGGAACAATCCTCCTCAGAGCAGGCGGTCAGGATAAGGTTAGAACCTCTTACATATCCTAAGGTAACATGAGATGGCATAGAAGGTGTCACAACTCTCATCCGCTCAGTGAGGATTCTGCTGGAAAGTCGTCCCCATCCAAGCTTTGGCCATCTCACCCATGCACTGGGGAATGATGTTACCTCATATCACACCAGGACCAAACCCCTGCAGTGGGCCAATAATCTGCTTTAGCTTCTTGGATGCTCCTCACAATAAAGTCTACAATTTTGCAAACATAATCTAATTTTAATGAAAATTCCTTAATAAATAAAAGTCCATCCATCAATCCACCCACCCATCTTCAAAGCACTTTTCCTGGTCAGGCTTGCAGGGAGATTTTCCTTATATAAGTTCAGTGTCATCAAGACATCCGGGGCTGTTACTGTTTCTTCCACCAGTCTATCCATAATCCATAGTTGTCTTCTACCAGTGCAGCTTCTCTCATGTTCTGGAAAGAAGTTGACTATAATCTATAGTGATAGTATGTGGCCTGTTCTAACCATTATGCCCACATTCTGTCACTTATTGTTCAGTAAATAGTTATTGTATGAAATGAAATGAAATGAAATGAAATGATATGATATGATATGATATGATATCCATCCATCCGTCCATCTATCCATTCACCTGCTGGCTGATCTTTTGAAAGTTATGGGGTGAAAATAGAAATTAATACAAATGTAAACAGCTAAAACAGAATCAAGTATTTCAGTTGTAAAAAGCTGGACTCCCACTCACGTGCTCTGAAAAAGCCGGCTTCAGTAGCTCAGCTGGTGGAGCTGTGGACTGCTGATGCATAATGATGGGCATCCTTAAGTTCTGCCATGGGGGCGGCGTGTGGCTCATCAGGTCAGGACACAGCACTGGCGGACAGGCCATGCACAGATTGCCTGTGACCTTCTATGGCAGAGCCCCATGGTCTACCAGTGTTTCACATTCTGCAGTTTTTCCTTAAGGTCACTTGAGGTCAAGCAGATGGCCTGCAGTTGCAGTGCGAGAAGCCTCGGAGGAGTGGATCTTTTAGATCTAACAGGTTCAGGCTGTGCACCGTGCCAGCTGTGACACCTGAAGAAAAAAGCAGATCGCCTGCATTTGCAGTGTCAGAAGCCTCAATTGAGTGGATCAATGAGGTCTAAGGGAGCTTTTCCACCATACCAGGTGCCATACTTCTGATATTTCAAGAAGGTACCATAGGTAGGGTACTTCAAGGTGTTGGTTTTCCACTGGTGTAAAAACTAGTACCAGCGCCGAATGACATCATAAAGTGAGGAAGGGCGTTTCATACTGAGTTCGAAAAATGGCTGTAATGTATTATAGGGCTGGAGAACATTTTAAAACAAATTTGAGGAAGCACTTCTTTACACAGCATGTTGTTAGAGTATGGAATAGTCTTTCTGCAAGTGTAGCGGAAGCTAAAACCCTGGGTTCCTTTAAATCAGAGCTAGATAAGATTTTAACAACTCTGAGCTACTAGTTAAGTTCTCCCCAAACAAGCTTGATTGGCCGAATGGCCTCCTCTCGTTTGTAAATTTCTTATGTAGAATGTTCTTATACTCTTATGATGTGCGATTTTAATACCAACATCGCCTGTCATACACATACAATTCTTACATCTCTAGTCAGCTAGATTAAGATCAGGCTTTTTCTTATCTTCAGTTTAGTACAGATATTATTGTTCAGCGAGTCTCGCTAAAACATGTATTATTGCTATAGTTCTTGTATCTGTTCTTCTGACCAGATCACAATTAAAGCTTGGGTCACTTCATTTCTCTGTGCATCTCTTATTATTATTTTGATTGTTTTTTTTTTTTATTGTTGTTTTCCGAGTTTGCAACTGTCTTCAAGGAGGCGTTTGTATTGTGTTTCGGCGGCAGGATATTTGCATAATTAATCGGCACCCACCCCAAAGAGCCCAAGTACCAAATAAGTACCCCAGCTGGTCTGGTGCATATGCTACTTGGAACCTTGGGTACTGATACTCGAATGGAAAAGGGAAAATAAACAAAAAATTTAGTAAGTTTCCTTATCAAAAATACGGTTCTTGGTGTAGTGGAAAAGCGCCCTAATATGTTTGGGCTGTACACTGTGCCAGGTGTGACACCTGAAGGAAAAGATAAATGTCCTGCACACACACACACACACACACTACATCTATATTAAGTGCATCCTCTCCCCTGAACCTTGCAGGTTCAAATCCTAGGTTCAGCAGAATGATTTCGCTGTTGGGCCCTTGATCCCCAAATTGCTCCAAGGACTGGTTTGCCCTGCTTTCTCAACTGTATACTGTTTTTGAGCAAAGCATTTTCTAAATAAATAAAATAAACATTTCTAGAATCACGATGACGTGCAGTGCCGGGCAGCCAATGCCTGATACTCTCAGTGAGGCCAGCAGTGTAGTCTGAGTCTGTGTTTCACATCCCTGCCATAGCTGTGATTACGATAATCCATTATTTTCAGAACTGATGCGGAGGTGCTGAAAAAGCCCAGAAGAGGCGATCTGCTCCATGCCACAGCCAGCCCACATGGAGCAGCAAGCCTGGCGTTCCATCCCTGCAGACTCCTGACGTCAGGACTCGTCTCTGTGGTCCAGCTCGCTGTCCACGCAGTCGGTCTGCAAGCCGCTGGCTGACAGTCCTATTGGCTCAAGCCACATTGACATCTGTGGCACTGGCTTATCGGCCTCGCTGTCCCAGACGGGATAATCTCCCTGCAATAAGACAGCCTTAGAGGAGAGCCCCCACCGACAGCAAATGCTTCTGTGAGTCCATGCGAGAGCGGAAGCTGAAACATGTGTGGCCCCCCCATGGTTTCTAAAAGTGTGATCATTAATAAATCACATTTATTTTTGTATGCCCAGTTGTTAAGCTATTAGCATTGGTGACCATGCCAGCCTCCTAAACTATGAGCATATAAACCACAGTCTTTGTGTCTAAGAACAAGCAAATAGCAATAAAAGACGCTGGAAATATTGATTCTTCTGTTCTACTTGGTGACTTTAGCCAAGGTATAGCAGAAAGGGTAGCCAGATTTTTAGCTGAATTGTAGTGACCCAGAGAGCCATTTCCTGTGACTACCAAAGGACATTCAATTTTTAATAATGTAAATGTGACGGGATGGAATTCAGTCACTGAGTCAGACCAAGGTATTGCACAAAGACGGGGTAAATGTACAGTAGCTGCGGTATCTAAACGAAACATAACTCTCCTAGCTAATTTCTGGCATTTTGTTTTTAATCAGCAAATTGTGTTGCCAGTTACAGAAGTGGAGGATATAAAAGGCAATAGACCCCAAAACAAAATCTCTGTCGTTACAGGCTGATATCCTGCTGCACAAATCTGTCAAAACATCGGAAAATGTTTGGGCTCGTGTGTTATTTGGATATCACTGCCGTTCCGAAGAGGAAAATGACGTGAATTCTTGTCCGTTGCATGATGATACATTGTTTAACAGGTCACAAAATGCCATGCTAGACTGGTCCCGCTGTGTTCCCTGCGTTGCTAAGTGATTTGCTTGGATTTCATTTGTGATGCTATGTTGTTAAATGTATTTTTTGTACATCTCTCCACCTAAAATAATTCTGCCCTGTACCCGACTCGCATTGACCTTCATTCCATCACCAGCTTGCACATCCAAATGATCCGATTTACATAAAACAGTAGTATTGTGATCACAGTGACTTTAGTAGTACTGTAACATTGCTAACAGAGCAGCAGCAATTAAGGGAGCAGGGTAACATAATGTACGTGAATGTCTGAAAAGTCAGTTTGTCTTTCTCTATAGGTAATTTTGCGAGTCCCTGGGGTGACAGACCCACCCTTTGACATTGTAGTCACTCATCCCTGCTGCTATAGAGATGGGAGAAGTGCATCTCCTTCCACTTTCTCCCCTGTGCCTTGTAGGTGGCAGTGTTCCCAGATCTACTGTCTCCTTCAACAAACCTGCCCATGGGTCAGTAAAATGCTCCCAATATGTCGGTGATGAGAGTATAATGTGAACGCTTTGGTGGCACCTCTAACCCCACATTTGCATATGATAGACTAGGGGCAGACGGTGGCCTCAGGCAGGGTTAAGTCAAGGGACTAGTCCACTCACTCAGCTCACCTGTTCCTTAGATGACACCTTGCTTCCACTTTCTGTTGCCCCACGTTGGCTTTGTGTTCCAGTTATTCGCCCGGCGCTCTTACGCTGAGACAGCTGTTGTTCATTCTCCTCCCTCACAGCAGTCCTTATGAAACCTCTCCCCTCCCCTAATAATGTCCCCTCTCCTTGCTCCTGTCCCCATGTCACGTGGTTCCTTTTGCCATCCTGCCTGTAGCGAGTCTCCCCCCAAAAAAAAACCCAGGCTGCGCTTTTCCCAAGTCCCCACCTGGGTTTTTTGGATCCAGTTGACACGATAGACAAGTAGGTCAACGCAGCGAGGAGATGGACGCGGCTAGAGGAGTGATAGACGGCGGGTGCCTTTAAGCCGGGAGTGACACTTAGAAGCCACGAGACGAGGGGGCTGCTCATTTAATCATCTCAGCCATGCATCTTCTGAAAAAGGAGCTCTTCCTTCATTGTGAGACCAGTCTAGTGCCCACTTAATCATCCCACGGCATCTTCCCTGAAACAGGAATCCCTGATTCACCACCCATTTAATCAACCTGCAGGCCTGGTCCTGAAACAGGAACTCTTAACTGGGTGGCTGGTTTGCCTCTCATTTAATCAGGCCATGGCACCCCCCCCCCCCAACCCCCACCCAGACGTCCAGCTGGCAGGCACCGACCCAGGGCCCCCCCCCCCCCCCCCCCGGCGGGGGGAGGGGGTTATAGGCGGGGGCGCCGCCGGGAAGCCCCCCCCGCCGCCCCCCCACCGGCCCCCCCGGGGGGGGCACGG
>JABFDZ020000044.1:32284363-32307703 GCA_019775955.2 Pollimyrus isidori | reverse complement strand
AAATCAATAGCCCTTGTGCTGACGCCGTGCCTGCTACCCCACAAAACCCGACTTGGGGTGTTGTCGCGTTTGCCTTCTTGGCGGGGGGGGTGGGGGGGGTTGGGGGGTGTTGGGGGGGGGGGCAGTCAGGGTTTCTCTTTTTTATAGTTTGATCCCTGCTTAGGTCTGCTTGGGACAAATTGATGAAATGTGCTGCAGTGACCGACCAGCTGGATCTGAAAAATACAGGAGGGAGGTATTGTGCCACTCATCCATAAAAGGCTTTCAGGATACAGCAGGCCCTGGTTGATGCTCTGGGACCTCTGACTGCTTCTCCTAACTCCCCCTTTCGCCTGCTGGGTCTGTAAAGTCTTGTCCTGGGCTGGTAGGGAGACCCGGCACGTGCGGTCTGTCGCATGCAAACCTGCAGCGGGAAGCCCTGGACGTGCCTTTGCTGATTCGCAGCGCCCACTCTCAGAGCAGGTGCTGGGATTTGCGGTTATTTCGACGCGGATGATTCAGGTTTCCGTGACAACCGGAGAGTAAATGCTTGACGCCTCTGTAATCTGCACAGTTCAACCGAGTTTCTCCCGCTGATTATCATTATCACAGCGAGCCAAGAATAGCTCTGCGTTACCGCACAGACACATCGAATAATGATACTATTTCCTAGCACCGTTTATGTTTGTTACGGATTGCCCCTCATGTTGGTTTGAAGCAGTCGATATTTAACCTGTATTTTATTTGTCTGACACAATAAAAATGAGCTCCATCTACAAGCATTCAAAATTTTTAATAAGTTCATCTTGCTATACCTTTCTGTTCGTAGTAAAAAAATGTCTATGTCAGATAAGTGGAAACGCTTCTGTGTCAAAACAGAAAGCCAGTTTTATCCAAAAATAGCTACAGCAAACATTAACGCAGTTTAGAGAGCACAGTCATAATCTGAGAGTTTGGTACATGAAGAGCATCCAAACTTGGGACCTGATTTATGTTTCTGGGTAATGCTTCTCATAATCATCTTTGTCTGCCTGACTCGGGGCGCCGCCAATGTACTGCCCACGCCAGGAGTCCAAGCCACGCCTGGGGGTGACTGGGTCTCAGAGACCCGGACTTTGGAATAGCAGATGACTTGCCTTCAATTAAGTGTCTCCTTCATGAAGAAATATGGAGGCAATTCGATGTGACCGCTGCCATTAAATGGAGTGAATTTTGGTTTGCTTATGATACATAATTACAATTGATGATGTGAATGAATATATTTGTAAAATGACCCAGTTCTTCGAAAACTGCATCAACTGGAAAAAAAGAATTTTAACAATATTTGTTAAAACAAATCTTTTTTTGTTGAAAGCTAATGCATAATTTTTATGCGACAAATAAGTGTGACAGCAGAGCTGAAGGGAAAAGCTATTTATTGGAAATTGGGCTTTGAAATCTCCTGGAATTTTCAGCCTGTAATCGCACAGTATCAGTATCCCAGGATGAACTGTAAACAGGAGTTATTTAAGTCTGTGCTGATGTGGCATGGAAAGTGAAGACCAGGCCAGCAAAAGGACAGGGGACTAAACCTCCCTGAAAAACCAAGCTGATGTCTTTGAATGGCTTTCTGAGGAATTTATGAGCTTAAATCGACACAGTAATCAGATAAGCACAAGTATTTGAATTATATAAATAATGTAGTGCAAGTAGGCAGAATAATTGACTAATAGAGAAACAAATGTCGAGGGGTGAGAATGACTCCACTTTGGCCTATTTAGGTGACTAAAACACTTTCCGTGCAGATAATTGAAAAGCAAATTTTTAAAACTCATTCAGTCCAATGGATATGTCTTCAAGAAAATTTTATATCAGCTCAGTGGATTTTGGAAATTCAGTGTAAATTCTTGGTTGGATTACATGAGGACTGCTTCCCAGTACTGTAACATATGACGAAGAAGCCAGACTTTGGATCATTGGTGGACTCATCAAAAGCAACAAAAAATGTACTGACTTTTTACAATTTGCTCTTCAATTACAAAGACCCTACAACTCCTTTGTGTTTTTTGTTGTATGCAGCCTTATTTTCTGTGCATATAAAGTTACATCAATGAATGTACAGTATGAGACATCGAAGGCCGGTCAGTTATTGGGTTGACCTTGTAGGCACTATTGTTTCACTTCCCCTCCCCATACTGTTTGTTCGGCACTTAGAAGTAAACCTCACAGGTCTACACTAGCCTGTAGCTCCTACATAGATCCACACGAGTCAACATGCTGTGATTGGCCAAGCAGAATTTTAGGGTAATGGAAAAAGATACGTCTAATATGTCTCTAGGAACCTGAAAATCTGCATAAGGCAATCAGATTGGGACTAGACATTGGATCCAAACATAGAAACCCCCTTCAGGTGCAGGAAGCACATGAGCTCAGATTTGCATCAGAGCAACATGTCAAACAGCAGCTCTGTTATTCACGCAACTAGAAGTTTTTCTATGTGTTTTTGTTTTTTAACCGTGTGACAGATCTCAGCTTCTCAAGCGTGTCGAAACAGCAGCGACAAGGTCTCTGTGCCATGGAGGGGTCATACGGTAAGCTGCACTTCACATACAACACTTAAAGAATGGGAGTACTGAAGATTTCAACACTGTGACTGGGGCATCAGACATTTGCTGTCATTCTCCATGTTGGCCAAATTTTTATTTACAAATTATACACAATATACCTAAAGAAAGCAAACAGTTACATAAAACTCTTTGGTGACACTTTACTTAGAGCTGTCATCTATATGCATTATATACAGTATACCTGCATAATACATTACAATGCTTGGTCTTAATAAAGCATTACAGCACCTTCTATTGACAGTCATAAAGCATTATAGTGTTTATTATACTACTTCATAAGCTCCAATGCTTTTATCTATAATGCACTATAAAGACCTTCATATACCATTATAATGATCAGTATAAGAATTAAGGATGCTTTGTACTGCATCGTGGAGATATCTAAAATTCACTGTAGATGGAAGATTCATAAAGAATTCATAATGCTTAATACACATGGCTATAATGAGTTTTATGAATATTTATAGCCATGTTTGTAATGATTTATGATTTTTGTGTTATAATGCATTATAAATCTGTTCGTAGATTCCTATGTACCTGGCATTCATAGAAAGTATCACCAACTCTTTTTGATGATGAACAATCCCTGATAGCAGTATAGGGCAAAGCTTTTTCCATATTCGATTAAACCACCTCAGCATATCTCTTGCCAGAAAGGATGGGAACAGTTTATATGTGGTATCAGAATTGGTTGACAGTCAAAGCAAATTCTAGTCATTGTTTATAGCTCTGCCTCACCTTTCATGAGATTTGCAAAGTCTTTAAAACAGCAGCAGTTAGCTGAGAATGAGGCTTTTACTTCACTGTACCCTAAATAACTACTGTACCAACTGTCATGACGAAGCATTCAAGGACAGACATTGTAGCGAAATAAAATAGATTTATTTTGAATGTACATGAAAAGGGTAGGGAAATTAACTGGACTGCGAGGGATGAAAATGGGAGGATCAGAAATTAGGAAGGGCACAGACAACAGGAAGGTTTGATGTCAATGACTGGACTGGGAATCACAGGACTGGGAAGCACGTATAAGCAAAGACTAATGAGGGAACTAATGAGAGACAGCGGGGAGTGATTTATATAAAGGCAGGAATGAGAGGTAAGACAAACAAGCAACAGGCATGGCTTGTTAGGGTCACACTAGGGAGGAGACAGGAGAGTCAGGTGGTCATGGCGGGCAAGACATGACACCAACAGTTAGATGTAGAAAAAGTGGTTCATGGCATCCGCCCACAATTTTCAAAGCATACCATCGTGGCATTGGCCTCAGACCTTTCCACAGATGTCTCTCTGTAGGGCAAATAATGGCTAAAGCTAAAATACGCAGTCTAAACGGATTCTGAAATACCATGATATTGATCATTTATAGGTGCGTGATTGTAGCTCGGATGATAATTATATGTGGAAACCTGTGGCGCCTAGTGAAAAAAAATAATACTATATTATAAAAATAATACTAAGATGTGATGTTTGCAAAATGTGTGTAATGATATGGAATTAACGTCCAAGAAGTTTGTAACACTTTTTTATAACATGCCCCCTCCACATTTAGGTATTCAGCAGGAGAACATAATAATAAAAAGAAAAAAAAATGTGAGCCCAGATAAAATTGTTTACTACATTGTATTTATGACCTTCGTCATATCGGACCTTCTGGCCCCATTGCTGCCTGTCTGCGGGTGATAACAGCAGAAGAGAAGAAAATAAGATCTCAACAGGAGAAATGGAGGAGGTTGGGTAAGAGAGGGAAAACAGTTTATCTGTTTGCTAACTACCGGGTACTTTTTGTTTCAGGATGATGCCATTCCGACCAAGTTGTCTACACTGTTCTAGTGTCTGAAAAACCCCTTCAGGGATACAATTATTCCAAAAGACTGTGTATCATCTGTGATTCATCAGATTAGAGGGATATGCTTTCAAAGTGCTCTAGGGTAGAATTTATTAAAAACAATAACCCATAAACATGCAAATGCATAAAATTGCTTTTAGTAGGGTTTGCATGAAATTAATTGATACATGTCAAATGAAAAGGTTGGTTTGATGTAATGTAATCACGTATTTAGTCTTTGGCAATTCCCACGAGGCTATGCTATGTTGAACTCTGGCGAGCAACAAGAGGCATCGAGGCAGATAACCTATGACTAAATCATGTCACTATGACTGTGGCTTCCCAGGAGAGCCACTTATGTCAAGTAAGCAAGGTGCCTATCACTGCTATAAAATGAGGATAAATTATATCTAGGTATAATATGTGGTATAATAGGTTTCTTCAAAGCACAAATCCAACCATAGCAGGATAATGTGCTTGGCAAATCATAGCCTCTTATACAGACACAATTAGGTACTAAGCGCAACATATGACCACCAACGTATTTTGACGGAACATCATTGGATTCCAGAATCATGGGTGCACGATGTGGCTCAGCTGGGGTTAGCATGACCTAAATCACCACCTATCGCAGCATAGCACCACCCTGCTGCACAAGCAAGCGGACAGGAACATTGTCAAACCGCATTTAGAATACTCTGGATACTGGCTGTATTCTCCACGCAGTAAAAAACACTTTTGTGTGGGACTAGAAAAAAAAATGAGATTGCAGTGATTTGGACAGAGCAGTGTTTCCCAGTCCGGTCCTATGGGACTCACAGACAGTCCACGTCTTTGCTACCTCCCAGCTCCCCGTCAGACAGTCCAGATTTTTGCCCCCTCCTAGCTCTTGTTAGGAAGCAAAAACATGGATTGTCTGTGAGTCCCTGAGGACTGGATTGGGATACAGTTATTTATGCATTGTGTGTTTTTGTCTGAAAGCATGCCATGTGCTGGGATTGACGTCAAGAAACAAACTATTTATGGTTCCCTTAAGAGGGAGTCTATAGTCATATAGAGATGCCAGCTAATGAATTAAAAATGCAGGTGGATTAGGATTAAAGGCAGAATGGAAGATCTTGCAGCAAAACAGAAAATGTTGAGAATATAGTATTTCCCATCGTGCTTCATGACAGGAGAGTGCTGAAGTCTTTTAACTTCACTGCTCTCAAAGTCTTTAAAAAAACTCTTTAAAAATCATGGACTGCAAGGAAAACAAACAAATGGATTATAGATCATGTCAAGCTTAAACTTCCGCTCAAAGCACAGATGATTTCATTGAAGCTGCCTCATTTTGTGCATATTATGCGCAGACCTGGTGCTTTGGAAAATACCTTAAAGTTAAATAAGATAGGGAACAGCCAGCAGCAAAGTCAGCACACTCAGTCATCACAGCAGGGAGCACAGGTTTTGTGGCAACTAAAAAAAATAATCGATTTTGATTTTTGTGTCTAACTATAAAGCGTAAAGCAGAAGAGGGAAAACAATGAAATAACTGGATGGATGGAACTGCCAGGGCTGGAATCTGGAAGCTGCAGGAGTTACAGCTACACCAGCCGCTGAACGTGAGCTGATTGTGAACACATGAAGATGATTTAAACTTGTCAAATATTATAGGAGTGAGATAAAGGATGAATTTTCTCTGTTTTTTTCTCTTAACGGCATAATATATATGGGAATAACACAGTCTTATTGATGTACTGAAAAAATGATAAATTAAGATAGATTTTGAACTGTAATTACTCTTTTCTTAAAGGAGTTTTGATTTTATGTAATTAAAAGACTGCTAAACAATAAATATTTATTTTTTAAAATCATAAGGTTTTCTTGTAATAAATAATATATAAATAATAATATGTCACATTTAAAGCTATTTGTAATTCACATTTCATGCTAATTATGACATGATATGGCCTGGAGACAACAGGAATCAGCAGGTGTCTTTTTTGTTTTGTGATTTATTTTCTTGCAGTAACCATGAAGCTGTGGCTTGGATTGTATAATGAACATTACTTTGAATCTCAAGCAAGCCACATGTCCCCTGACCACAATGGACTTACTTGTTAATACAACTGGGCAGATACCGACACGGTAGCTCGCCTTATGGGCATGAGAGCAGATAACTCCTGTGTTTTGAAACCCCCAGGGGCCCTCTTGTCCCATGTGACCAGTCCTGCTTGCAAGGTTCTAGAAGTCATTTTGACTACTGTGGGAACAGTGTTCTTCAAGGTTAACACTGAAGATCAACACGCGTGTATTTGTTTGAATCGCCTGAATTGAAGTCCTGTGAATATGAGCCAATCTAAAAATTAGATTCACTTCACAGAAAATTAATCGGAACAGAAATGGTCGCTCAATGGTACACAATTCTACATGCTTATTACAGTAATAGCTTTTGTTGTTTAGATCAGTGTTTCTCCAAAACTGGGACGGAGCAAAACTGCTGACTGTCTTGGGGACTCCAAGGATCAGGCTGAGAAACACTG
Organism: Pollimyrus isidori; assembly: GCA_019775955.2. NCBI lineage: Eukaryota > Metazoa > Chordata > Actinopteri > Osteoglossiformes > Mormyridae > Pollimyrus > Pollimyrus isidori. Next base: position 32,300,765 of record JABFDZ020000044.1, on the reverse strand, counting down.
GTTTAGATTCCATCTAGATGAAGAACTTCTGTTATGGATTTTTTTCTGTATTTCTTATCATGGCACCAATCACACCATATGCATTTTGTAATATGCATTCTTTTCCCTTTGTGGCGTATTTGCTGACCTGCAAATTGAGCTAAACTTTGACTCATTATTAGCATCCGGCATGTTTTGGTATTGATACTGTGAAGCACATCGCTTAATACTGTAGACCGATGTTGATGTGTAAACTAGTATCAAGCATTGTTTACAGAATGGCAAAAAAATCACAAGCACTGGTGGTTATTGTCTGTACTGTATGATTCGCAGAACAAATCCTGAGTTCATGAACCCTATGGCTGTGATTCTAGTCCTGGTCCTTGGACAGTCTCCATGCTGGTTTTATTACAGCTGAGCGCTTAATTAAATGGGCATGACTCTCCTGCTTAAGATCTAATTAATAAATTGATTTTCTGATTAATTAAATGAATAATCATTTTAATATATGATAAATAGGTATTCAGTTTGTTTGAAGGACGTTTACAAACTAAACTTTGAAAAAAAATAGTTTAAACACTATGACTATTTTAGAGAAACTAGGAGAGTGAGTTTCTCAAACACTTAGGGCATGGGCAGTATTTTTATTAACAGAAATACTTTTCATGATAGAATAGCGAGTTCATATCAGTCTGTATTTGAAACAACGTGGAGTCTCTGTCTGACTTATTTTGCTCTGTGTCATCAGTGAGGTGAGTACGTCTTTGGTGCCTCACTGTCAGCCTGGATGATAAATTATTAAAGTACATTGTGATCTTCACAGAAGTTGTTGTGTTTCATGTGTATGCAGCAAAACAGTCATCTGCAACAGATAAACGTTCATGACACATGGTCAGAAATGGCTGTATTTTCACAAAGACTGTGTATCAGAATGCACTACATAGTGTGAACTGAAATGTACGTTATGTTATTTTCGAATTGTCTAGAAATTGTATTTCGTTAAATTCACTAATGGCAAGCAAATTATCAGTAGTCAGATTAGTTATCGAGATAAAATACAAATGGAAATGTGGAAAGATGTTTACTTCTTTCAACAAACTATTTAAAAATTCAGGGAGATCTGAACATGTTATTATTGACTGAATAATATCCCACCTGGAGTTAATGAGTTATTTTGTATGTCACTTATCTATGTCACAAAATGGTGCCATCAGGGATGGACTGGCCATCGAGAATACCGGAAGAATTCCAAGTGGGCTGCTATATCCCTGTACCAGGTGTAAAACATTTAAGGGTGGTGTCATTTTCTGGGTTGATTTTCATTGCCAGCATCCCCCAGGGTGCAGTCGTTAGTCAGAAAAGCTGAACCCTGCCTGGGAGGGTAAAGACAATTATAGCTAACAATGGGCAAGGAAGCAGTAAAACCCACTGTAACTTATTTGGCTGAGCTGGCCCATGGTACCCGGTAGGCATGTCGAGACAGGGGGCTACCTGAGCTCACCTCAGGTGGATGTATCCACAAGGTTAATTTTGTGCAGGACTGGAACAAAGCAGGGTGTTTCACCGCAGAAAAACAGCCCGGGCTGAAAACAGCATGTAGCATCCGCCATAAAGGAAAGTAACCTGCTTAGCAAATGTTAAAAAACACAAACTGACGTTGGTCACCACCCAGAAAAGTATGATTTATAATAGATGTTTATGCATGTACTTTGACTGAAGCCTTCAGCATTTAGCAGGTTCTCTTTTACTGATTTACACACCTTATTTTTCTCACAGCTGGATATTTTTCTGAAGGAGTTGAGTAAAATTACCTTCCAGGATGATAAAACAGCCCCCAGGTCCATAATTCCAGTTGCAGTTACTACAGTCAAGCAATACAAAAATGTGTTAAATAAGTGTAAGAAAGATTCCAAATTCTAATAACATCAGTCAGGATGCATAATTCATATATAATTAGAAGGATGCATAATTTTATAAATCCCAAAAAAGGCCTAATTATTAATTAAAAAATGACATTAATAGCTAAGATTTTGACATCGTGGTCACCCCACTTTTTGGATAGTACTTCCTGGCTCAGTGCGCTGAAGACGTTGTGCGAAACATGGATGGATGTATGTGGAATGCATGTATGATTTTCATACTATACTATCTAGAACCTAGAACAGACTGAGCATGATGCAATTCTCACCACCACATATGATGCAAAATTCAGTTTTCAGTAATTATAGACACATGGTAGACAATGTCGTTCATTACTGATCTAATACTAGTCTAACAAGACTGTAAAATCATCTTGTAGGCTCTGGATAATATACATTTATCTATTATTAAAATAGAGATGATGTTGCTATTATTTAACAGTGTTCTCCATCGTATGCCATGAGAATTTCCATGTTCGAAGAGGTCTGTTGTAGCAGCACAGGCCAGTCCAATGAGCACATTGTCTGGTGGAGGTCCTGCATATGTAGTTTGAGTTTTTTGCAGCAGACGGACAAATCTCTGTAGTTTGGACTCTTTGTCTCTTCTTCTGTCTCCTTGTGGATCATTCTAAGGCGGCATGCTGAAGATACGTCTTTAAAAAAGCTTAACTGGTCATCGTGGCATCTTTTCGCAACCTAATTCAGCAGTGCTGGCTTAGATGAAGCTGATCAATGAGTACTCATGCATCCGGATTACAGGACCACCCAATACATCCACTGATTGTGTTCTGTTGTGGCCTTCATGTGACATATGATCATGTCAGGATATTCACAAGATGCACTTTAGATGTCGGAAGCCATTCATTATTTTGTCATACCACCATTTATACGTCTCTTGATGATGCTAAATATTGCAAGTGGGCTGAAATTGTTTCAGATTTAAAAATGATTCTCTTCAAACTCAATGTGCAGTTTGTCCCATCATCCTAATTTGTCTAGTCCTGTTATTGGTCCTATGTTATTTTTTCGGTTACATGTAAATTCTTATTTACAGAGAATGTTGTATTTGTTTTTACTGTGATGCTTGCATTGTTGTACTGTATCCTGTATTGTGTAATTTAAAAAAAATAACAATGCAGACATAAACTCAGCCTGGTTGCCTCAAAGTGCTTAACAAACACAAAAAACACCATCACATACAGACAGAACAGTTCAACGGAGCAATAGTAGTTCTATCCTTTGTCGCACTGCCTGCGGATCATCACGCCACCTGTAGGTCACTTCATGCCTTCAGCCATCTGCAGACTCGTCTTCAGTCCTCTGCTGAGCGGTTGCTCTGCCTGCAGTCTGCTATATCCATTACATGAACTGTTGGTGTCCACCCAAGGTACATGGCATCTGGCTCTGTGCAGGAGAGAGTGACACTCAGTACAGATGCTGATATGCGACCAGCAAACACAAAAGTCAAAATGGAGGCATTGTCAAATGCACCAGCAGCCCTATTCATGCTTTATCAAAGAATTCCAGACAAAAAGATCTCATTAAGGATTATGTGTCAGATTCCATGCCGGCAGAACAAATGGAAATGCCCAACTGTGTCTCAGTTGCTTAGTTATTCTTCTTATTTTGAGACACACTTGTGAATGCTTTGTAACTAAGAAGGATTTGTTTTAACTGCAATGTACCGGTTAATTTTAGCGTTAGATGTATGTATCTGTTTGTACACGTTCAAGGGCTTATTCTGATAAATTAAATTATCCGAATTAAATTAAATCAAATATGTGTGTGCGTGAAATCGTTCAGATGTGCGCCTGTATGTTTCTGCGCTTTGTGTATGTGTGAGACTGAGCTGTTCCCAGGCACTCTAGGTGGCCAGTGACACTCATGACATAGTCGGTATTGTGCCAAACACTCACATTAAACCTCACCAGTGACAGGTGAGCTATACTGATAATCAGTGAAGTGCTCAGCTAATAATTAATCTATTTAAAAGCACAAACAGATCCTTAGTTAATGCTGGAAAAAGTGTCAGTGATTGGGGGGGGGGGGGGGCGGGTAGTTTCTCAGAAAAGAGCTGACGACCGGACTCAGATGTCGTATTGCGTGTATTAATTAAATAGAAAGTAAGGGGGTGGGTGACTCTAACTGCCCTACTGCTGGCAGGTCCCTCCCCCCACCCATATACTGTAGTTCCAACCATTTCCAGCTCCAGCCCTCCCCTCCCTGGGATAAACCAGTTTTGCTGCCCCATCTATCAGGACCAGTGTCCTTTTAGAGGTCGCGCCTGTGGAATTTGCCGCTCAGCCAACGTCGCCTCGCTCCAGTCTCTGGCACGATTAGCGCAGACAGCCTGTCTCCGCAGCAGGGGGAATCCGCTCCTCATTCATGCCTGCGGAAACTCCCCAGTAACGCTCGCGGAGAGACACTGTTACGCCGGAGCCGCGAGCAGCTCGGCCTTTTCCCCCTACGCCGCCCCTCCTCTGGTTTTTTTTTTTTCCCTATGGCTCTCGCGCCTTAATTGGTAATTTGTCAACTGTAAGGAATGCTGGACGGAGGCCTGGCCGGCCTGTTCCACGTCTCACGTCACGACGACCAGATTTCCGCGGCTGCGTAGCTGAACTGCTTCTTTGCCAGCCTACATGGTGTACGTCGTGCGCATTCTTCTATAGGCAGTCCTCCACGGGGGTTCGATTTACGGCTTCTGAAAGGCACGCGGTTGTAAATCCAAGACAGGAGTTGGCGCTGGGGTGCTGCTTTCTGTAACGCAGCACTCCCCTACCTTTACGAGGCATTAAGAATTACATAAGGCAGAGGACAAAGGGAAACCAGCTTTCTTGTTATTGCTGACTTATCACCCTTTTAAGTGGGTCCGCAAAAATTAATTAAATCACATGTGTGGCAATTAATCGATTATGGTATTCGTCTTGCATCATAGAAATATGCCCTGTGATGCATTGGCATCTTGTCTAAGCTGTAGTCCAGCCCTGTGGCTTATGCTGTCTGGGACAGGCTCCAGCCCTGTCCCCCCACCCCCCCGCCACCCCCGCCGACCCTGACCAGGAAAAGTGGTTGAAAGATTGATGGGCCTTAAATATTATGTATGATGCATTAATGTGATTTTCCTAAAATAAAGGAAGAAGGAAAATAGGACATTAAACAGGAAAAAATGTCTGTCTGTCACTCATTATTCATGAGTATGCTGTGTCTGGTACAGCCCTATGGCATAAAGGGATAAGGGCTATCTAAATGTGCACAAGAGGAAGACCAGAGCTTGCCAGTGACCTTTTTGAGCAGCCACAGCCAGTATATCCAACCCAGGGGCTGATAAGACATTGGGGCCGGGCTGTCGTTCCCTCTAACAACTGTGGCCAGGGAGTCTGTCTCCCTATTATTGTTTGTCTTACTTTTCTCACTCCTGTCTGGGTTTTCTTAAATGCTTGTTGATGGAAGAGATAACATTTACCTCAAGACCCACTGTGAGTCAAGAGGGAGCTGCTGGCAGCAACACTCTTTCCGTTTCTGTTCAGTTTGGAAGAAACGGCAGACATTGATAACGGAACTTTAGAGGACTGGTGCTCTGTGTTGTCCAAAGCGGCCCTCTTCACTAGCAAAACAGTGAGAGGTTATCACAGGCTGCCACATGCCTAGAAAATACTTTTTCTGGGCCGAATTTCAACGTCAACTCCGACATTCACAAGCCATTTATAGTCTAATATGTATCTCAGTTGGGCTAAAATAGATGGCCGTTCCCTTTGTACTGTGAGGCAGCCTCAATCATTTATAGAAAAATCATTGGTATAATAAATAGCTCAACATGGAGGATTCTGCAAGGGCTGGACCTCACCTTGTACTTTGTAAATAAATAAATGTGTGTGCTTTGCATCCAGGGTATGAAGATCTGCTTATGCGCATGCACATCTGTCAATTATGTCACAGATTCAGTAAAATATGACAGAAAGTGGAAGACCTGCCTTTCAGTTCGTGTTTCACAAGCCTGTTTGCCTAGACTCTGCCGTGTCAAAGCAGGGAGAATTAGATGCTGTCTGTCTTTTTCTTTTCATTTCCCTTCTGCATCCTAAAAAAAACTCTGCTCTCCCAAACAGAGGTCAGTTGTCTCAAATGTCAGTTGATGCTAAGGTTTGCTAATGTGCTGTCATTAAAAAGGTTGTAAAAGACTGCATCACAAAAAATGGTATCAAATGAATTCTCTCAAATGCCCAATTCCTTTTGTTTAGCAACCAAATTATAGGAGTGCAAACTTACATTTGCTGAACATATGAGTTTTTTTTTTTTTTAATCCAAAGCAGCTCACACTGCCAACAATTATTAACTTTACTCCACAACAGTTGGATGTTTACTAGGGCTATTGGGGTTAAAGACTCAGCCACAGACTCAGACTGAAACTGACAGCCTTCTTCCAAACATAATATTCATGTGAAATTATGTTAAATAACATTACGAGTGTGGCCTTTCATCTGGCATTTCAACATGGAATTTAGATTTAAATGCTGCATTAGCTCATAGACATAACTGTGGCCCCCTCCAGGCACAAGATTATTGCCTCCATTATTCAACCATGTACAATAAATGTACAAGCAGCACCAGTTCGCCTTTCAGTCAGAAAATGAACCTGGATGGACCAGGAGATTCCAACCACAAATCTGAATCATCACCAACCTTCGTCCCACTTTGGGGCTGCATGAAGTTTCTATTCACCAGTAGCTTCACGGAGATAAATGCATTCTCATTATCCACTGACCAGGGAAAGGCGTTCAGTGTCCTTGTTTATAATGCTGCCCTAGCTAATATGTTATCCAGTGTTTACGGAGTTCAATTACACGGTCTGTCGCCCAGGTATTTAATAAATTAATTACCTAATATATTAATTTAGCAGACTGACACCCATTTCATACCCCTACCTTGTGCACTATCCTGCCCGAAATACATTGTTGCGCCCCCCCACCCCCAACTCCACCCACACACCCAGCAACCAATGACCCTCGCAGAGAAAAGATTGGATTTATTTCGTATTTGGCAGATGCTTTTCTCTAGAGCAAAGCAGAATGCCTTGATGGGTGACTGAAGAAGAACACAAAGCTGTAAACCAGATAACTATCATCACCAGCTCTAAGCAATGAAACACTGCTGTTGAATTCATCAATCTCATCATTATAACATACTCCAACCAATAGCAATACAAATAATTTGCAATGCCATGCGGGTTGTTGGGTAATTAGACATTGGTCTTCATGCTTTGATAAGGCACAATTAGGATGCAGGTAATGGAGAAGCTTTTCGTAATCATATATCACTAAACAATGTAACATTATACTCATTTTGTGGAATCTGTCCGTCACAAACCAGCAGACCCGTGTTGCCCACTGAGCACTTAGTGCATCTTAGCTTGTTGACCACCTTCTTGCTAAGATGCAGGGAGGGACCTTCCAAAGAGTTTGCTTATTTTTCTTCCTACTTCTCTTAATTGCTGCACCTAAGCTGTTATTTGGATAGCAGCTAATTTTCACATCGCATTGCATAATATTGCATAATAGCCATTGATTAAAGGGTAAATAAAATTCTATGGATAAAATTAGAAATGGAATTACCTAAGTTCCCATTGCAGTCACTACGCAGGTCAGCTGTCTGGGGGAAACATGTAACCTGAGTCCTTTCCACACATAAATGTTACACATATCCAGTGTCGACTCCCCTGCTCAAGACAAGCTGCTCAGAGTGGTCCGTCCTACACACACGCCAGTGTGGACAAGGCTATAGTTAGACAAACATCTGGCACCTGAGCCATTTCCAGATGCCCTTAAGCTGAAGGTGATGCTCTCTCACAAACTGATGCCTTTTTCTGTTATAAATTCTCAAATCATTTACATTTTGCCGTCTGAATGCCTTTTACACACGTTTACTTTCTTCCTCCATGGTTTCAGTGATACTCTGTTGACTCAAAGTATTCTGTGAACTGGAAAGTCTTGATCTTAAACTGCTATTGCCAAATTTATGATTTTTTTAAAATTATTTCTGCTGTCTAGAATCACAGTCTTGTTTCAATATTGTGTGGCTGTTTGCTGTGTAAGGGATGCCAATTTTAAGGAATAAATTTACACTATATAATGTGCAATTATTTTCTAGAGTGCCGCTTTAGAGACATATAACCAATGGATATATATTTAAAAACACTTAAGGTATTTGTCAGGGAACAGAATTCCACAGCCATTTCTGTACATAAAATAAATACTAGCTGGCTCTATCTAGGGTCGCACGCATAGCTGAATCATCTGAAAATCGGCCTTTAAAAAGCAGCATCAATAAAGTAATCCATGCAGTCCCACTGTAGTAACAAATTGGCCAGACTGTTTCCTATTGCCACTCCTGTGCAGTGCTTATCCAAGATTTACAACCCCTTTTAAATACATGGGCTGTCATGTGCTGACACTGGGGCTGGTGGTGGGAAGCGGAGGGTGGGAATGACTTCTTAAGGTGGCTTTGAGGTGTTCCAGGTGTCAACATGCTTGAGCCTCCAGACCAACAATGTGCTCCGTGACCTTTCCATAGGACTCTTCCTGTTCTGCTATGTTCTCCTGCATCAAAAAAAATTGCAAAGTAGTAGACTTTAGTATTAGTACAGTATTTTTCCTCCAATGAAAAACTCTTTAAGTACTAGCACTGCTACAACACAATCATTAGTGCTAATGAGGACTCAACACCTGTGAATTGTTTTTTAATATAGTGTATAGGCGTCAAACTTAGTTTTTAAGATGAAGACCTGACAGTGGATGTTTAAGAGTGCAGACAGCAGTTGACTGAAGAAAATGCACTTTTGCACCTTGCGTCAAATGTTTTCCACGGGGCTACACCGGCATGCAAGAGGGGTATACGAAGTGCATGCATCCATGTGCATGTGTTGGATTTGAACTTGGAGTATGGAATTTAAGATACTGCAAAAGTCTATAAAATGCATGCCTCACAAGAATATGAGGAGAGAGCATGCTTCAGAGTGGTGAAAACAGACCATGGTTTCCTGACATGAAGTATTTAGCATGTTATCCGGTTTGGGAAGCAACATTCCGTGATGACTGGGGGACAGCGAGTGGTCATGGGGCGAGGACTTCACTGCGAATAACGTGACAGGAATGACCAAGTAGGGGTTTCACATTCTTAAAGCTTCAAAGCCATAGTGTCACGGTAGAGTCTGTAAATACCAGATAGCGGTTTGTGAAGGATAGGACTTAAGGATATGTCACAAAGTGTTTACAGGAAGCCAGAATCTAAATGCCCTGAGCGGATCTTAGACCAGGAAGGAGCTATAAGCTATGGGAGGCTTTGTGCATGCAGATGAAGAGTCCAGACATCTGGTCTCTACTTTAAGGGAGCAAACAAGGTGAGTAGACACATTTTTAGGCTTAAAATACAATATGTGCAGTTGTTACATATCAGGAGCAGAAGAGTCTACTTAGATATTCTTTACATAAACAGTAACCATATTATACTGTGTGTGCGTATGTATGTTTTAAATGTATATTTTCTTAATTTTTTTTTCAATTAAAAGCAACATGAGCAAAATGTTTATGACGTACACAGTTATACAAGTATAACATACAGTGAAATCAGTAAAAAAAAAAAAGTAGGTTCTTGTAGGCCTATATGCAGTGGATTAAAAACATTTCAGGCATTTACTTGTATGTGGGTGCATTAATGTAGTTTCCTCGGGGGCTAAAAGCCTTCTTAAGCTTTTCATGAACTTTTAATGTATGTGCGTAAAATTTTGCATATACAATTGAGTCACTGGAATCGCCGTCGTCATAATAACGCACCCAGCTTCAAAGCGCTCGTCACAGCCTGCCGCTCTGTGACGTCAGCCCCCTCCCCCCGCGCGCCGCGGTCGAGGAGGGCGGAATTGCCCTCGGACTACCTTAACGCTGGAGGTTGTTGGCTGAGACCAGCTCCTGTGCGGCGCCAGTGGGGAATCTCAAAACAAAGGGAGCAAGCGATTGACTGGCGGCGCCTCCGAACACGCATCTGCCATAATCATTATCATCCATCCCACTGCCCTGCAGCGACACTAACTGGCACCCGTATTTACATACTGCGCCTCCCCTGCAGTCGACAGCCACAATTAGACTACGCGGCATTTCTTCGCCTAGTTTACCCAAGTTTATTACTCCATTCGCAAGGCAAATAAATATATAACTGCGCTAGTAAAAAAATTAAATACTGTTGTTTCCTGTTTTTACGAAGTATTAATGAGATCAGATACCAAATCATTTCTGTAAGGTAGAATATGTTACTTGGAATATCTGAACTTTGTTTTATATATATATATATATATATATATATATATCTCAGCGCCTTAGTACTGCATATAGTGCTTATTATACGCGACGACTTAATGGAAAAGAAAAAAGCTTCACATTAACGGCTCGCTTTGTATCGCTTTTTCTGATGGGGAGGATATCCCGCCGGTTGGTATTTGTGTTGGATAGGTCAGTTTGTTTCGTGTCTCACTCCATTGCTGTTAGCGAAACAGGTTAATGAAGGCTGACTCCAGCACACGGGCGTAGCTTCAGTTAACCCAAGCGCCTCCCACTGTTCCCATACTGGGGGGAGCGGCGCCTTCAGCCGCGGTCGATTCTCTATTAAAATTAAAACTAAACAAGTCCCAGACGGACATAAATAGAATACGTTACGGATGGAAATGTTATCATTATTAATAAAAGCTCGTTGCAACGAATGTGCTGTTTGTTAATACCATGCATTACAGGCAATGCGGTACCAATAAAACCAGCTTAATGTATATAAATGACTTCAAAGAAAAATGTCTAAGAAATAATCTTTACAGTTCGGTTTGCGATTGGAGAAAGGCAACATAATGTTAATATTTAAAACTATACCTTTAACACAGTCAGAATTTTTTATATTCTTATTAAGAGTAAAAGCAGCACGGGTTGCATCTATTTGATTTATTAACGTCTATAAAAATAAGTACAGCTTTGTTCAACACATTAATTGCCATTGATAAATTTCATAATAGGCTGATAATTCCCTTTTTTGGTCTAAGTTTTTTTTTATCATCATTCCACTTTGCACACCCGCAAATGTGTGAAGAAAATGCATATCAGTGACAGCAAAGGAATTGTGCGTGTGCAAATGTACTACCAAAAAAGTACATCGGCTTGCTGAATAGCATAGCAACTTTCAGTATTACAAACCCCTGTATTAATATAATAAACCCGCCGAAATGTGAAAAAGGCTTCCAAATCTTTTACTGACTGTTTTAAAATTCACGCTGATATGTATATTTATTCAAGATTTCAGTTAAGTAATAAGTGAGAATGCAGTTTTCTGAAAATGTTCCCTTTCCTCTCTATATATTCCCAGTTGAATTTTCTTCCCTACAAAGATTTTTCTCTAGCGCCAAGTTTGAACTCTTGTTTGCGAAATACAATCACTTTTTTAAAGCGACAGGGTGTCTAGACACCCACGTGATGGGGCGCGCCAATGCGCACTGGAGACGCGGCTAAGAGAACAGAGAGCCGGGGAGAGACGGAGATACGAGCGAGAGAAGGCAGCGGCGCCCGGGCAATCTGCCTCGTCCGGAAGATCGCATCACCTTCTACTACACTTGCAACTAGTTGTCTTTTTTTCCCCAGGCAGTGTAACTTAATTTGAAGGAGGACTGGAAAATATATACAAGTCATATTTTAATAACCACACTATTCCATTGGAAAGAGAAAAATTCAGTGCATTTATTTTTTTTTCCTTCTTCTTCGCGGTCGCTTCATGTGGTATATCGCGGAATAGCTTCTGCTCAGGGTGTTGGATCTATCCGGACCCCATTGGTTCCTCGAAATAATAAGATCTAATGATTGACGAGAAGCTCGCAGCTGGCAGAGGGATATGTTACTTGGAGGAAGATAGAGAGAAAGACGGACACGGCAGAAGCTCAGTTTAGCTATTGCCCTGCACTCTTCGCAACTGGATCAAGGATTCTATGGATTAAATCTTAAGAAACCCAGGACGACTTTGGCTTTGAATGGAAACGTTACATTTTTGCATTTTCTCCCCCACTGTAGATTGTCATTATATTCCTCTGCATGTTACTACTAATATATACCTTATTTTTCATGCCATTGAAATAATTACATTTATTAGGTTTACATGCAATTATTAGCCCACGGAACACACTGAAGAATCTTTTTTATTTTAATATGCATTTTATGAAATATGCCAGCTCACATGTTATAGCCTATTATTTAGGTCGTATTTTTTTTTACCTTATGAGACAAAGTAAACATAACCGTGGACATAAAGTCCAAGTCTTGTCGTATTTTTTTTAGTTTTGGCATATTTTATTACTGTACTCTGTGTTTTTATATCTGCAACAATTAACTTTAAAATAAGGATACTGGCGTATGCTACAGATTGTCTTTGCTGCTCCAATCCACAGTTTTTCCGTAATATTATTTCAGGCTGTTTGTCGTTGCCTGAACTCGGATCCCAGATTCTTCATGATTTGCGGACGTCATGCTCGTTTTTTAGCCGGGAAACCTTCCTTTCGTCCCGCATGTTTAGGACCAAACGATCGGGGCTCGTCCGGCGACTCTGGAGGAGCCGTGCGCCCGTCGATGGCGACGGGGAGGCGAATACTGGAACCCATGGATCCGGGGGCTGTTGTATGGGGAAGTCGACTAAGGTTTCCAAATCAAATCCCGGAATGGAGGCTGAATTAAAATCATTGACCCATTCGATATTGAAAAAAATTAAAGAAAAACAATTAGAGGCACTTTTACAAGCAGTGGAGTCGAAAGGGGGAGCGAAGAGCCCCTGTCTTCTGCTGCCCAGCAAAGTGGACTCCAAACTGGGTCAACACACATATTCGTTACCTTTGTTGCTCTACAAAGTGTTCAGATGGCCGGACCTCAGGCATTCTTCGGAATTAAAGAGACTATATTGCTGTGAATCGTATGGAAAAATTAACCCGGAGCTCGTCTGCTGCAACCCGCATCACATGAGCCGGCTGTGCGAACTTGGTATGTTTCATTTTCTCCTTTCTGTCGGTTTGTCAGTCGTGATGCGGGATCCGCGATACCAAGCAAAGCTTGATCTGTCACTGGGTCGCAGTGTTTGATACCGAATCGAGAGCGGAGCGTCGACGCTTCCGGATGAAGTTCAGAACCACGTTCCGACGTTTGGGCCATGGACGTGATTGCAAGCTTCTAGTTGTTTGACAGTGAGGAATTGTCAATTAGCTGCTGATTCGGAAAGATACTTCATTGTAATTACGCTGTTCTACAAGAGTGGTTTCAGCACTTAGGATGGAGTTAAAGTTCAGGACTGTCGTTTATGTGATAGGATGTGCCAGTATACCTGCAGGTTGCCCGTCAGATTAATTAAAACACCTTTCCCAGATGTAAAACTCATTGATAATTACTGTTTTAAATGTGGATATGTGTTGGAAGATACACGTAGGCTATATATTAATACCAGCCTAAAATTGTTTTCAGTTCGTATTAAAGGGTGTTTGGGATTTTTTGTTTTTTCCATAACGCTTTCAAAAAATGTATGTTATTTTTATATAACTACGAGCATCATAATTAGACTACTGTATAAAGACTGAACTGTTCATCGAACATGCGCCACGACTACGGCGCGTACATGCATTTTTAATGATAAAAATAAACGATTACGTATTCTTTGTAAGTAAATGCGGCCTGCCTGCATCAAATGAACAAACAAATACCAATGGATTTTTAAAAAGGCTTAAACGTGGTGAGGGGTTTTCTGAGCAGTCTGGATCAAGTTTGCGGTTTGTGCCGTGGAGCGCGTCCAGCTTGAGGAGCGAGCGCCGTACGGCGGGGGCCGAGGCGCAGATAGCCGGGAGACTGGCGCCAGGCGCCCCCTTGTTTATCTGACTGCTAAATATCAAGGCAGATCGCCGCCGCGCTGCCCTGCCTCCAGCGCTCACAGCTAAGACAAACAGTTTTTTTTCTGAAAGAATGCCACTGTTATCGCAACTTTCTATCTCCCCCTTTCTCATGGTCCGCTCTGCTCTCTGGTATTTTCTCGTTTCAGAGTCCCCGCCTCCTCCTTATTCTCCTTACCCAATGGACTTTCTTAAACCACCTGGTGAGTTTTATTTTTATTTTTTTTAACTAACGTGGTCTTATGGGAACCATTCATTGACATGGGCTTCATTCAAATGACCAAGTACATTACTTTATTATGTCTATTGTGTAATACGAATGCGTAATTTGCACCACCTTAATTTTACCCTGAGACACTGCAGTGCATATGACTAAGACCAGTGTTTCTGCTACTCCTGACCCTTTAACTAGTAATGTATGCTCCTGGATGTTTCATTTGCCTTTTTGTGCAAATGTATTAGCTGGAGTGTAGGATTTGATTTACTTATTTTGCTGTTGTTCTGCAATGGAGACACATGTTGTAGAATGTCTTGCTTTGCAGACAGTGGCTCTGGGGCTGTCAGGGCTGTGTAATAGGATGGGCCCAGTCTCCCCTGGTGGAGGCTCTGTGGTTCTTGTCTTGCACAAACTTCCTTGGCTGACTGTTGACCCGGCAGGGCAGATGAATGGTGCTGAAATGCAGTCAGTGTCCAGAGTCGGGGGGGAAGGGGGAGGCTGGCATCAGTGGTTTGTGGTTTTCGCTGGTGGCAATTAGAAATGCAAGGACAGTTTTAGCCTTTCTCCACAACAGTGTTTGTGGACATTTCTGATTTATTTAGGTTCACTTAGTTTCCTTCCACTTTTCTCCTTTACACTTGGCAACCGTAAAACATCCCCCCATTGGAGATGCTGCCCGCCACGTCCCCGGACCCCGTCACCCATATAATGCACTTTCGGGCTGCCTCTGTGTCTGTTTCGCATCTTAGCGGCGAGGGATCGATTCCAAACCCAGAATCGGACCAGATACACTGTGACAGAATGGTACGTGTCTCCAGCTACCATGATGGTTGTTTTCCTCAACATTGTTGAGACTCGGTCATTCCCTGGGGTCAAGTTGACAGGGGGCCTACGGGACGCATTAAAGGTCAGGCACTAGTGAAAAACCTGACTGGCTTTTAAGCCCAGGACTTTGGTTTCAGCCTCGCTGAAGACAGCTTTTTGTATTTTTGTGTGCAAGTGAATTATTAATTTATTGTTAATAATTAATAATTATTAATTGCCATGAAAAGATATGCCCGGGCGCACTATAGACGGGTCCCATCAGGAGTAGAGAAGGCCGCCGTAAGGGGAGCTCTGTCCGGCTGCATTTGATAGCTTGATTTTGTTTTGCTTCTGAACACTTTTAAGAATGGGAAAATATTATATTTGTCATAGAGTATGGTTGTCGGTTGAGGCCAATGTCTTTGTAATGGAATGCTGTCTAAGGGACAGTGAGGCAAGCTTATGAAACTGCAGCACCGTCTTCCAGTCGCTGTGACACCCCACGGACCACACTTCACCCTCCGGACGCATTTCACCTTCTATGAGCCAGCAGATGAGCCTGGAGGCCCAGCCTGTTACCATAACTGCAGGCTTGGTGGGTGGAGGGGTCCCCACCCCCCCCTCCCCCAGCTCGTAGGAGACTTTATGTCTAACTAGACCAAAGAAGGCAGGATGTACGGGGACAGCAGTCTTACGGGGAGTTTGAGTTACATTGCTGTTGCGACACACTGTCATGGCAACGTCTGAGATGCTGAAATATTGCATCCAGTGCACTGCAGGAGAGGGAATGAAACCCATGGATAAAATGCTTTGATTCTCCGACCTTTAATTGGCTGGGCATCTCCAGAAATGATCCACATGTTTTTTTGTTCCACTCGAGCGCTGTACCCGAATGGTACTGAGCTGTACCAAGTGGAAGAAAAGGGTAGGAGGATGGAGGGACTGGTCCCTTGTGGTTGTCGGCATGCCACTGAGAGTATGTAGGGACTCATTCCCAGACAGAGTCCCCTCTCCTCTGGTGTTTAGGTCTCATTAAGTGGGTCCCACCGCCCCCTACGTTATTCCAGCCTGCGTGTGACATGGTGTGTTGAATAAGACCACGCAGGCTGGCGTTTGAATGTTCTGATGAGGCGCTGCAGCCTGGGCTCTGTGAGATGGAAAGGGGAAGCAGCAGAAGAGCATCGTCTCGGCACATTTCTCAGGCTGCGATTCGTGGCGTTTCGGGGGCAGCAACTGACCTGTGACTGATTTCTGTGAATTCACAAACCAGCGGCTTAGCGATTAACTCGTATTTAAGGTTTTAAATGACGGACTAGGTGGCATTTTGTGTAACGCTCATTTTAGCTGAAGTCTACTCAGTGGAGAGTAACTGAGTAACTGGGCGGATACTGGTGTCCGCTGCCCTTCACCGCCATCCTCATCGTGACTCATCCTACACCTCGCTCGCCGTTTTACAAGCAGTCTGTAACGAGCGAGTTTCTTAAGGCTGCTCTTGGAAGCGAGACCCAAGCAGTGATTGGCTATGCCGGCTCGGGGGGGGGGGGGGGGGGG
>JABFDZ020000044.1:32249932-32275535 GCA_019775955.2 Pollimyrus isidori | reverse complement strand
ATTTTTTGGTCTTGGGGGTTGTTGTTTGGGGGTTTTTTTTGTGGTAAATTGGGGAGCAGGTATCGTGCCGCTGAAAAGAATCACGGAAGTTTCTAGTTCAAGTCTCTGGAGAGTCTCTAATATTAAAAAATTTAGCAAGGTCCTTAACATACTTGCTAATCTATATATATATATATATATATATATATATATATATATATATATACTCGTAAGTAGTGAGTACTTAAGCACAGAAATAATGATTCTGATAACAGATTATAATTAACTGGGTCTTTTTTAGATTCTTCGCTCATGGGTTTTATTTAAAAAGAATGACCCTTTGAAGATGAATACCTTGCCCAAAAGACATTTAGCACTGCAGTGTGCCTGGGACTAGATTAAAGGCAATGTACTGGGGCTTCAAAGAATTGTCTATAGCTCGGTGCAAATAACCTCCTTCTGTATCTGTGTCTCTCCTTCATCCTTAAATGCACGCTGCATCCTCTCCTAATAACAGACTGCTGTCGCTTTAAGAGACTTGCTGGGGTACTGCGCAATTAACATAACTGAACAGTTCCCTCTACCCATGTTTAGAAAATTATGGGGTGTACTTGGCGTCCTATAAAGATGAAAGGAACAAAGAGGGGAAGGAAAATACTGCAGAAATGAACCCCAATGAGGGATTTGGTTACTTTTTATGCATAGAAAATGCTTTAAAAGCTCCAGCCTCAAGCTTGGAATGAGGGTTTTTCTGAATGGAAAAGTCTGGTATTTGGTCCCCTCGTCATAATAATTTTGCGTGTTTATTTCTTAAAGGAGAACGGTAGTCAAATTTGTCATTTAATATGGTTTGTAAAATTCATCAAATGTAGATACAGAAACGGGTCATGGGGGGTGGGCTGTCCTGAATCTCAGCGTTGGCTCCTGAGAGGCAGGATGTAATTACATATGCATAATGGTACCCATGTGTTTAAAGGGGCAGCGTTATAAAAATTGATGAATACAATTTTTAACAGATGGGGTGCTGAAATGCCCACTGCTAGAGGGCGGGGAGATCTTTGCATGGGAATTGTACTTTTAATTTCCATGGAAATGTCAAGCTGCCCAGAGGCGCAAACCATGTGGTTGATAAACTTCTCTTCTGTTTATAAATGTGTGGTTTTTCTCTGGGAAAAGTTTGTCTATGGAAAAAACACCACTACTTTTACAAGAATCTAGCATTTTTCCATCAATTTGCGTCCAGCGCTGCCAAACACACAGGAAACCAGGACAGAATCAATTACTTTTGATTTATTATTATTTATTAGCTTTACAGGCACCAGTATCCAAGAGGCTTTTAGATTTTTTTTTTCTATTTATACTTCTGACCTGAACTGCTTAACCCAGAGTGAAGTAATGCTTTGGGTTCCTTAGATCATAGGTCCAGTCACCTAAAAGCTTTATGCCAGTGTCTGAATACCCCCAGATAAAGCCCACCTCTTATACCATAGTTTTACCTCTGTGTCTCAAAGTAACATAATAGTATAATTGCAATATCCTCAAAAGGCTTCTGGAAGCAGACGTGAAAATGTTTATAGGAGAAGGCATGAAATGGCCATTGCTATCATGGTAAACTACGGTAAAATTCCAGATGGTTAGTATTACCATTTTGAATTTTAATTATCATTAAAAGTGTGCGATGGGCTGGCCCCCCATCCAGGGTTGTTCCCTGCCTCGTGCCCGTTGCTTCCGGGATAGGCTCCGGACCCCCCGCAACCCAGTACGGATAAGCGGTTTGGATAATGGATGGATGGATTAAAAGTGTGGCTGATTATGGCACTTTGAAAAACTCAAGTTAAATACTGTCAAGCATGATCCAAAGGTAGCAATAGCCTCCTAGGCGCGGGTGCGCAAGCGTGGCACACAGTGTGGGCCTTTTTGATGTCAAGGAGAAAATGCCGGAAGGCAGTCACCGTTGGCAGTGACAGCGCTCTGAAGGGTTTTAATGGCAATGGTCATTTGATATGGTTTTCATTTGTTTGCATATGGTATTGGCTGTGTTATAATTTTAATGTTCATGCAAACAAAAAATACTTCATTTTATTTATTTATTAGTTTGTGTATTTTTGGAACATTATTAGCGAATTTTAACAATGACATGATAATACTGATAATACTGATTCATGCTGTTTCGTCTCTGTATAGGAGTAAACACATAAATGTATATACTCATATAAATATACACACTTGTTTATTTTCTGATTTGTTCTCCTTGTCTCCTTGTCCTGTTAGAATCAACCCGTATTGGTAATTGATCATTTCTATATTTAGTACTAGCAGGAAAAGTGTTGTGAGTAGGAGAAGGGCCAAACCCAGGCCCCAGCTGCTTTATGAATACATGCACGAGATTTCAGACACTGACCCGGCTCCCCTCATCCCTCCCTCTCCCACCAGATTCCCAGAGTCACCAGGACGAGCGCTCTCCCTGGTGCGTGGTGGCGTACTGGGAGGAGAAGACCCGCGTCGGGCGCCTCTACTCCGTCCAGGAGCCATCCCTGGACATCTTCTACGACCTACCTCAGGGGAACGGCTTCTGCCTCGGGCAGCTGTGCTCGGAGAACAAGAGCCAGTTGGTGGAGAAGGTGCGCAGCAAGATCGGCTTCGGCATCCAGCTGACGCGCGAGCAGGACGGCGTGTGGGTCTACAACCGCAGCTGCTACCCCATCTTCATCAAGTCGGCCACACTGGACAATCCCGACTCGCGGGCCCTGCTGGTGCACAAGGTGTTCCCCGGCTTCTCCATCAAGGCCTTCGACTACGAGAAGGCGGGCAGCCTGCGGCGGCCCAACGACCACGAGTTCTCGCAGCAGCCGAGGACCGACTTCACCGTGCAAATCAGCTTCGTCAAGGGCTGGGGACAATGCTACACCCGGCAGTTCATCAGCAGCTGCCCCTGCTGGCTGGAGGTCATATTCAGCAACCGGCAGCAGCGGGTTCGAGTAAAATAAAGTACGGGGGGGTCACTCAATGCAAACCGAGAAGTCGAGTCAAAATTCAGTGACTAGTTTTAAATGACGTAGATTTAATTAATAATAAAAGAAAAATGTATTTTATGTTATATATATTATTACTTGTAAATATGAAGACGTTTTATATACAGCATTATTTATGTATTGTGCAATGTGTTCATGAGAGAGAAAAGATGCACTTTGCTTAATATAAATGCAAAAAAAATGCCAAAATTTTAAAATAATACCTGAGACACGAGATTGATGTTTTTTTCTATGGGTTTTCTAACCCAGCTGAATGTTTTTAAAAGGAGGTTAATGTTCTGTTAAAATAAAACCACACCTTTACCTTTATCTCCAGCCTCCTTCTTCCTCTCACAGGAAACCTTATACACTGTATCGCTTAGTTTCTAAAAATATGTAAAAATATCTTCAACAAAATAAGGCCAGTGTGCTTAGCGTTGTTTACATATGCAAAAGTATGTGCAGTTGTCGAAAGTAGCTAGTTCCCAGCTACCCCGGCTCCTTAAAGCCAATTCAGGAGAAGTTGTGGCCCTTAAAGTACCTTCACTGTGTATTCATGAGTGACTACCAGGTGTCCCATCTGCAGCATATCCGGCCTAATGTTCTGTACATCCTGAGATAGACTGTGCGTTGCCACATTTCAGTTCCTAAAGGCTTTCATTGGAATGGGGTTTGACAGTTTAATCAATTGGTCCATTTTTGTCCCCTTGTGCTCAGCCGCTTGTGACACATCCCTGTAACTTCCAGGAAATTGCCCCACTGCAAGCCTTGGTGGTGAAAAACCGAGGGTGGGTGCATCACATACTTATCCAAGAGGCAACTCAGAGGCACTTTTAACTCGGCTGAGAGACTCTGATGAAAGCATCGCCTGTCATTTGAAGTCCCACTCAGCACGAATGGCTGAAGTGGCTCTCCTAGTCTTAAATCTGGGACACCGTTGGCCTTCAGAAGGACAGAAATCCTTAATTAGCTAATATCTGCTTTACATTTTTAGGGAAGTATTTCAAAACATCTTTTTTTGTCCTCGCTTACTACCTATATAAAAAGCAAAAAAAAAACAGTCAATTTTTAAGCTCACACATGGTTGTCTTTTTCTTTTGCCATGAAGCAACAACGTTTTAGCAAAACTTTTTCCTCAAACCCCTATTTGACTTTTATCAGCTTTTTTGGCAGATTCCCTTCCTCCGTCCCCATCCTCGTTTATGGCCTCTGACATCCTACGAACGTTGTCATGATAATGACATCCAGGGGCCTGTAAAAAGAACAGCCCCCACGCCTGGAAGCCTCAGGAGTGCCCTCCACTGCAGCGCCAGACGCAGCCCTTGTGGCACGCAGCTCAGAGCAGACGCGGGGGGGGTGCTGCTTTACAGACAAGGGAAAGATGTGATTTGTCTGCCGATCCCTTTCAACTGTAGCGCTTCAACTGCAAAGAAATCCATGGCAATTGATAGGGCCAGACGGTGCCAGTACTTCCGCTTCCTTCTGGAAAGGTCTTATCTCTCCAGAGGGGAGAGTGCAGAGATGGAGCAATATTATTGCGACTGTGCAGCATTACACTGGATGTGTGCTGTTGACTATGGGGAGAGGGGGATAAGAAGACATAAAATTTCCTAACATTCATAGCCAACCACCCTAAAAAAAAATGTCACCCAAGACTATAGAGGAATACTACAGCAGAAAACCAGAAAACCAACAAAATATAAAATATATATTTAATGTGAAGACACAGGGGATTGTATTTTTTTTTGATTGAATTGTTCTTCTCTCTGACCTATTGTTTGATCTGTACTTTCCATTATCTTCTTCTACCTGCCGTCCAAAGACATGCATTCACATTACCTTTATTGCACCTGTGTCTAATATCCCCGGTGCAATTGGGGCTTAGGGGTCTTGCTTAAGAGTCCAACAGTAAAATCATGGATTTGGATCACTTTCCAATCACGAACACAGCATCCAAACTCACTAACCCACACACTGCCCCTTAAAGTTATGTAATGATTTCTAGAAAATGTGAAAAGTATTCCATTTTAACCATGATCACTACTGGCCGGTTGTGATAAATATATAGAGCATCTCCCCTACCACCACCACCAACAAGCAGAAAAATGGCTGTCATGAGTCCCTGGCACTGTTTTTTCAGGGTTCATGGGCCAAAAAGATTGGGGATTCATGCTTTAAAGTGCATCGCAATGTCACAAACAGGAGGGAATCTGTGTAGGGAAATACCTTGGATTTCCCGCTTGATGCCTTCACCTATTGGCTACCATGACTTGGCAGCACATGTGACCCATAGTTAATGTCTGCCTCTGTGCAGGGCTCCCACTAGAGACCCAGACTGAAGCCTTCACCTATTGGCTACCATGACTTGGCAGCACATTTGACCCATAGTTAATGTCTGTCTGTGTGCAGGGCTCCCATTAGAGACCCAGACTAACCCAAGCCAATCCAACTATTTTGGTTGGTACTAATTTTTCAGAGTCCTATCCCAACCCCCTGGTGCCCGTGCCTGTGTGTATGCCCTGCGATATGCTGGCATACTGCCCATTGTGTTCCCCATGACCCTGATAGAAACAGCTGTCCAAAACCATGCATTGATGCCATAACGGAATAATATGTAATAATATTATGAAATATCTAGAGGACTTACAAAATATTATTCACAAAAGATCTATTCAAACATTTCCGAACTTTTTTTTTTTATCAAAATAATTATGTCGCTGGAGCAAATTTCCAATTGTTCTGTCGAATTGTTCATAAGTAAAAACATCCCTTGAAGGACATATCACAAGCCAGAGTCGATATTGCTGGAGCTGAATCATGTGTCTTCGCTGTCTAGACAGCCCCTGCATCTCCTCCCCTTGGGGCTGTCTGCCCGCAGGATTAGGCCGCTAAGCTGCCCAAGCCTCCCCTGGCCGCCCCAGGGCTGAGTGCAGACAGGGCCGCCTCTCTACCGCCAGACTGCTCAAGGCCGCAGTCAGACGAGGAGCCGGCAGATAACGCAGGCTGTGGAGGTGATGGCTGCCCCGGCTGCCCCAGCTGTAGCCTACCTCCACCGCGCAGGGGCCTGCATGATCCCTGCAGCAAGCCGGTTTAAGCATTAGGGTGGCGCTGTCCTGGGCGGGGGAAATTCCAGGACTTCCCTAATCTGGCCAAATAGACCGCTGTCTGCCTGTTTATAAGCCTTGACACAGGGACAAATCCTGACTCCGCAGCCTCTGGAAAACCCCCAACTCTAAGTAACTTTCATGTATATGGGTGCTCCCACAAACACCTAAAATAATGTAAAAGCAAGCTGACACCGATTAATTATGTATTTTGATTTCTCAAGGAGTTACCTTTTTTGTTTCTGACACACGTGTCACAGATTAGATAACAAGACATATAGATTCACATGACGCCTGAGTTGGGGCGGGGGTCAGAGGCTGCACCACAGCCAGGTCTGTGCTTATGTTTGACACCCAACTGGAGATGTTTCAGTTTAAAGCAAGAAGTGGTCCCCGTGAATTTTGGGTAAAAGCACATACATATATACACAACTCCAACCATCCTGTCCCGGACACTATGGTTGCAAGGCAGCAAATAACCCAGGACAGGGTGCCAACCCATCACAGGGCACCCACACACACCATTCGTACACTCACACATGCACATGTATGGGCAATTTGGCAACTACAATTGAGGGGGACACAACTTAATGATTTGAATGTAAAAGGGGCCCATGAAGTCAAATTGAAAATTGGGGGGAACATGCCATCCGTCCAGCTTCCTACGCCTCTAAGTCCAAGGCCTTTTCTGGGAAGTACAGGCATTGATTCATCAGAACCAACAAATGGGAATTTAAAGACTCAAATCCATGTGTTTTTCTACTGCAGGAGAAAACCCACACAGGGAGAGCATGCAAACTGCACACCCAGCCAACAGTCCTATATGCCCAGGTGTTACGACCCCGTAGTGCCACTGAGAACATAAAAACCCCCTCACTGCAGTTGTGCACCAACAGCTACACCCACCGAGCCACGATGCCACAAGAATTCCTGATTTTCGATGCAAATACATTTTTTTTACATACAAGTTTCCATTCTCTTGGTTTCTGCCATTGCAATATCAGTGCAATATTTGCAATACAGTACTATATACAAATATCAGCAAACAGGATACAGAGAACGGCTTTGTGAAAGGCTGAGGAGGCATGCAGCGGGGTCACCTTTATGTCTGTGTCGGGTGTGTTAGAGGGCAGTGGTCAGTGTTCAACGCACAGGACCTACGAGGGCGACAGGCAGCTTGATTCTCTTCTGTGTTCGACACCTCTGCATGTAACTGCCGTGCTGTGGTCAGATCTGGGCCGGTTGGCTGAGCAGGTCGACCCCCCCAGAGGTAACCTCCTGGCCGGCATGTGCCGGGCAGCCAGGGGCTGGGGGGGGTCAGTCATGTGGGAGGAGGAGCTGATAGACTGTCTCCAGCTTCAGGTCCCCCTCGGCTGAGCGTGGCGCTGAGCTGCCTCCACTGTCATCCCCGTCCTCCTCTATTGGGGGAGATATGTGCCTGAAAGTCTCTGGAACATGCCTGGAGGTGTCTCCGTGGGGTTCAGGTCAGGGGGCATCGCAGCCCCCGCTCTGCTGACTCACTGTGTGTGGGTTGGTCCATCCCGTAAAGCCCCAACTCATCTTTGCAGGAGCTCAGTATCTTTTCACTGCCTGAAGACGTCATCCAAGTCTCCCCCGGCCTCAAACAGAAGGTTTCACTTACTGGCCAGCCTCTGAGGCCTCACAGTTATGTAAGAGATGGTCAGAATTAGAGTCAGGGGCTGTGCTAACTGCCTGTAATTAGACATGGATAAATTCTGTTAAATCGCTATTGTCTAGGACATTTGCCAGGTTTTAAGAGGTATGTTTTTTTCCCAAACATGTTCCAGAACGAGCCAAAAATAAGCAGATTTGTAACATTTAGGATAACACTCAATATTCATATTATTGGCCATAGTAGAAAATTACTACAGTTAACTAAAAAAGAGCATAAAAAGTCAGGTGGTTCTGGGTGACTGTTACGCATCTATCTATCATGTGGCGATAAAAAAATAAATATAGAATTATAGAAATTATACCCTTTGTTCTCCCATTACCATCACAATTTCCACTCCACAAAGATGTGTATTTTGCAACTTCGCCGTTATGTCTAGTAGAATCCATCATTCATGATAGGTAGGCTATGAAAAACCCATCAGAGAACAAAGTGAAGAAGCAAATTGCTTTAATGATTAAAACCACAGAGGCACTGACACCCAGATTCCGTTATGCTTCTGTAAATGGGTGAGTGGCAGCCTCTCTAGCACAAAATACCCGTTACTTTATTCACAAAGTGCCATTTCAAGCGTAACAAATAGAAAAGCAAACATGGCTCTTTTCTTCTGATGTTTTTTTAAACAGTTTTCAAAAAGTATGTATTTTAAAGAGCCTATATATAAATATATTAAAAAGATCTGCACCCTAACCTTGGTTTTTTCCATAAATTATGAATAGTCTCCTCTTTTTCCTTCAAACAGCTGACTCTTCCGTTTTGGGTTTGGTAGCCATAAATGTCCTTCGCGTAAGAATCACGTGATACTATGTGCTTCCTCCAGGCTGCTAAGTAAGAACATAAGAAATTTACAAACGAAAGGGGGGCATTCGACCCATCAAGCTTGTTTGGGGAGAACTTAACTAATAGCTCAGACTTGTTAAAATTTGATCTAGCCCTGATTTAAAGGAAGCTTCCACTACACTAGCCGGAAGACTATTCTATACTCTAACTACACGCTGTGTAAAGAAGCGCTCCCTCAAATTTGTTTTAAAATGTTCTCCCACTAATTTCCACTTATGGCCATGAGTTCTAGTATTTAAACTACTATTGGAATAGCCATTTGACTGAACAGCATCCAGATCTTTTTTAATCTTACAGCATATGCCTGGATCATGCCCCCCCCCCCCCCCTTAATCTCCTTTGCTGGAGGCTTATGATTTAATTTGACCAATACTTCATTAATATTTTCAGGCCAAATGCCAATTTGGATGCAAATGTTTATTTTAAAAATCCATTTTTGACCAGCCGTTGTGTATTTTCGTTGCCGTTTATCGCCGGCCGGCACTAAGTAATCGTGAGTAATTTAAGGAAAATATCAAGGATCCAAATGAGCTTTGTTGAATTGTTTAACAAGTAATAATGTGTTTGTTTGTTTTGTAGTCAATGTAAGGGTCTGTTCTATTACAGTTTTACCGTTTACATGGATATTTCGTGAGTTCTTTCATCCATCTTGCACTAAGTGGTTACAACATTCTATGCTTATAACGTACATGTTTTTGATATCCCGTGTTGTACGTAGTAACGAGGTTCGATTGTATAGCAAGAGTTTAAACTCTTTACCAGACATTTACAAAACTTATGTCAGCTTAAAACTCTTGTGAATAGTAACCCTCAATAGTCTCTCTCGGTGCTCAGAGGACACATACCCTACCCTACATTTAATTCTCAATCCTACTCTAAAGATGTAAAAGTGGAGTCTTGTAGCTGCCTTCCCAGCCATACTGTAACTGTCACTCCATTGAGACGGGATTGCATATCTGGTCCTAACCCTTCCACTGCATCATCAGTGTCACAAGTATGGTGACAACAAACATCCAAAGTATGTTTACTCAGTTGGTGCTGAAGAAATGTAACCCTCTTGGTGTCTGGCAATTAATTTGTACTACTGATGATGTCACTCTGCTCCATATGATGGCAAGTGAGTTCCTGAAAATTGTTAAATGTCTTTGCATTGAATTTCATGTTTAACCATTTCATGCTTGAAAACCTCTGATCCTTTATCAAAATGTGACAATATGATACCATCTGCTAAATTCAAATATGCCCTGTAAAATACTATAAGCACCTTTGCAACTTGGCAAGTTTGTTGCCATCGCTTGACAAAACAACCTTCCCAAGTATATTATTTCCTACAGGAATTTCATCGTGCTTCTTTTAAATCTGAATTTTGTTGACTGACATCCAGGCATTTCTGTAATTTCATCAGAGCGCCAGAACCAGAGGCGTCCTTTGCTAGTTTAACTGTACTGTATTTCATCATTTTTTAACAAAAAAAGACAATAATAATAGTCAATTTTACACAATATTTCACAGATATACAGTGGGCAAACATTTTCATTACTGGGTCTAAGAAAATTTAATATGCAATATTACAACACAAGAACTCAAAGTACATATTGAAAGCATTTGGCTGTGGGTATCTGTAAAGATCATCATGCATTGAATACACCAAATGCTCTAGGCCAAAATTAGTGCATCTTTCAACATGACAATGTGAATTCTGCTATGAAATAAAGTAGTATGTACGTGTTTGTGACATTGCAGACGATTCCCTCTGTCCACATCATATGCTGAACATGTGCTCAGCCTCTGCTCCTCTGCAGAGGTGGAGGCTCAGTGATAGCCACGCCAGCAAGAGTGGCAGGACGCAGCCCCCTCAAACGGTGCCAGCTGCACGGTCCTAAAACAGGCCCACGCCTCACCATGCTAATGAAAAACAATCCCCATTAAGTGGCGCTCTGCAGACACTGGGTCCTCTGTCTCCAGAGTAGACAAACAGGATAAAAGGACAGAGGAAGAGGGCGAAAATCCAGATTGTAGATAAAACTTCCTGTCTCCCGTTGGGTGTGTGGTGAGGTCGGCCACACTGCCATGGCGACTGGAGGCTGGCATGTGACGGAACAGGGGGGAGGAATCCACTGACCCCTTACTTGTTTGAGGCAAGACATCCACACAGAGTAATCAAGGAAAAATTACATCCACTGCAAGACAAAAATTCATCCCACCGAAAGCAAAGAAATGTCTTTAAACATACTAAACACGTAGAATATATTAAATAATTTTTCCTCTACTAATCATATCATGTTTGTAAAAAAATTGCTTAAAACAAAATACTATTTAAAAATACTGCAACAGCTATGATTTAATTGTATAAACAATGGTCTTTTATGCCATAGTCTGCAAAATGTACGTACTTATTTTGCTGTAGTCTGTTTTATCCATTACTTTTTTGTACGAGCTGTATCCTGATGTTAACTGCAAAGGATGACAGATGGCTTATTATTTGTGATCACACACTAAAAACTGTACACCCTTAATATGCCTGACAACAAACCAACTTTTCTCTTAAGCTTATGATTGAATGAGCTCTTCTTGGTATTTTGTGCATATGCTTAGACTTCAGTATCCATGTTACTGGATTGTTCTACTGGCCATCTTCTGTTGCGTTGACTAGACGCCATCAATATACTGGGCAGCAGAGATAAGAGCATCAACAGCAGAAACAGGAAATAATATTTACCATTACATTGGAGGACAGGCACAAGTAGTGCCACAAATAAGTAAAAAGAATTGCTTTCGCCGGAGCCACATGTCAGTCAATCACTAAAAGTATTTTTCTACATTGTCTTAAGAACTACATCTACAATAGCAGCAGTCGTGGTTTGCTCTTTAATGAAAGGCATGTTAATCCATTGTATGTACACCTTCATTCATATATGTAGAGCAGTTTGAGTTATGAATCATTTATTTTGTCCACATTCTTCTTATTCTTCTGTCACAGCAAAAAAGGAAACCACTTACATTTCACAGTCGATAATGTAATGAGTTCTGCAGAAAACTTTCACTCATTTCTGGAGGGCAAACTCCTTATCCGCCTTTTGGGAGCTACACCCAGTCTTGCAAACAGTGCTGGGGGGGGGGAATTTTCCAAAGGAAGGTGGCGTGGAGTGAAGTTCTCCCTGAAGTTTGACCCTGGTAGACAGGTGGGTGGTTCCTTATTGGGAAGCCCATTAGAACACAATGTCTGGCCCAGCAATTCAGCAGGAACCTCAGATGGCTCTCAGTGTTTCTACTTACGGTACATGAAAGACCTCTTCTCTCAGAGTAGGAGGTAGGAACTCATTATAAATTTCCACATGCCTACTATGGGCAGGAAGTAAGATGAATTCCTATAAATAATTTTCTATTTTTTACAGCAAGGGTTGAGAAATATTGTAGGTTTTCTCCTGTAGAATGTGACACACTAAACAGATAGGCCTCCTAAGAACATTATCAAAATGTAATGTTCACAACTGATCTGAATAATGATTCCCAACTTTGTCTATTCTAAAGCGATATAATAATTACAAGCCTCTGTCATAAGCCCTGGACTTCTCATATGGTTACCAAAATATTGTTAAAAAGTTACTTAAAGTTACTGTATTTTTTAAAAAATCATTCTTAAAAGTCATTCTTAATTCACATTATTTTCAGAATTCTGCATTTTGCACCTAGGAAATATTTTTTTTCTCTACAATATTGTACAATTAATGACCCAGGGCCATCTTCTTGGCTGATGACATTGGTACATCAACACAATATCTAGTTATTGCACTTCAACCATTACATTTTTGACATTTATTATAAATTACTGATCTTCTTGTAGATCATATTACCCCAGCGCCATTATTTTTAAATATTTTTTCATTCATTTTTCATTTTTTTTCCAGTAAAGGGCAAGTTTTTATAAAGTATCTCAGAGGAGGCAATAGGTCCTATTTTTTTAAATTGGAATAAAAGAAATTAATGAAACTAAATAAAGAAATTAATGATAATTTAGAATTGCTGACACTAAATGATTGTACAGCAATGAAATTGATTTAAAATTTAGTTCTTAATTTGCTTTCACAAACAAATCAGGAATCAATTTCTTAATTAAAGAATGGCCTTACCGTAAAGGACAATTGGGAATGAAAGTCCTGTTTTGTGACATTAATCTATAATTTATGATTAATATTACCAAGAATATGTTGAATAGAGATTTTCAATTTGATTATACTGAATGTTGAGACAAATAGAATTCAACAACACTCATTTAAATTGGTAAATTCATAATGTTAGGGGCTTCCTTAAAACTGTTCAGTGTGGTATTACGTAGTTTTGAAGGAAAGGTAGTGTAGAAACAAGCTGATCTCACCACCCATGTGTCATAAAAATAAGCTGACTCAAGGAAACTGATCATGCTGCCTCTTCCCGCTCAGATTTGTGGCGCTTTATGACAACACCCTACCTCCTAATCTGTAGTGGGAGTGTATTTACTACTGAGGTATTGAAATCTACCTAATTAATGGCTTGGGTATTCAGTGAAGTCAGCATATATAACAAAAAAATATCAAAGAACTGCAAAAAGTACACTTCCTCTCCTTCCCCCTCCCTACCTCCCCTCCCTCTCTTCCTCTCTTCCTCCCTCTATTTATGACAGACACCCAGTGAACAAGTGTGCCTGTAAATGAGCGCAGTGAAGCTGAGAGCCCAGCGTAGCTTCCAGTTGGGTTTGTGGGCAGTGGACACCATCAATGCACAAATCTTCTAGATGCCCATCATGCACACACAAACACACACAGACACACACATCACCATGCAACATACAGTGATCCCGACGCAGGCAAATGCAACGTCGAGCAGCAAAGCAGTAGATAAGTTCTGCTGTCAGCGTGTCATGTCTCAATTTCATGCGTGACAGTTGACCTTGAAACACATGCGTCCGATCATAGACACATAGTCCAGACACAACTGCGTACGTACATAAATTCCTGAGCAGAGTCAGGGTCAGAAGGGCACAGGCTGTCACACCCCCTCTACTCCTGCACGCAAGCCCCTTAGTTAGTAACGTATGAGGGCGGCCTCATTGACAATCTTGGATGTCGAGAGAATGAAATTGCTGAGTCTCTGCCAAAACATCAGTGTGGTTTATTCGGAGGACATATGAGGCCTGTGTATCCCAGCTTGCATGGACCTGTATGCACGGGGACCGAATGAACGCTGTAAATATCCAGAATGCTTGCTAACCCATAGGCTTTGGTGGGGCATGTCCTGCTTAGACAGCCCCTGGCGTGTTTGGAAGGGCTTCCTGAATTACGGCCTGATCCGTCTCCTCCTGTGGCCGCTTCAAAATGGATACAGGAAAGGGAGTCGAGAGGCATGCGTACCCGACATATCTGAGAGGCCCTGCCTTAACTACCTTACCATCTTTCCCTGACTTTTTATTTAAATAACGTCACAGATCAAGGACACGGCAGTAGCTAACTGGAGGCTGGGGTTTGGGATTTTTGAAGAACCGGATCCGCTGAAGCTGGCTTCTCTTTGTACAATTGCTACAATAAACTAGGGAAACTGGAGGAGGCAGGACCAAACAAATCGACATCCCCCTGTAGTTGCTTACACCCTGTTCCATACAATCTCCTCTACAATGTTATTGGTTCTCTCTCTAAACCAAATATTTTATGTTCTGCCCTCAGAACATTTTTGTGTAAGTAAACCTCCCATGAGCATACATGTAGCTCTTTAAATTACAGTATCATACTCTGCCTAATTAATGACTGCCCATTATTCAAGGACCTCAAAAAAGTTAATATGCTGGAAAAATAAAATAATACAAAAAAGTCCGGCTTCTGACTTAGATAGAGCCAACCCTTCCATACCTTAAAAGACATAGCGCTTGTTTTACAGTTACGGGACGTCACTCTATTTATTCCATTCATGACATTTCTTGGAAAATGCATTAAACATCTCTGCACCACTGGGAAGAAGACGTTTGTCATGGCAGATGAATACGTCGTGTTTCTCATCCACTCAAACATACAAAGTCACATTATCACAGGCAGAATGTCGTTGTGAGTCATGTGGCATGTAATCCCAGTGCTTAAATATCTTCATCCTGCCAGAAATGGAGTGTGTCCATTTTAAAAAGATAAGACTGCACTCTAACAATAATGGCAAAATAGCATCACTGTCCTTTTTTAATAATATTGACTATGGAGCCAGTTGGAGCACATGGGACCTGTCTTAATTGCTATTACTGCAAGTAATTATGAATGGCCTCAAAGTGATCCTTCTACTAAAAATGTATAATTATTATTACTATTATTACTATTATTATTATTATTAGTAGTAGTAGTAGTAGTAGTAGTAGTAGTAGTAGTAGTAGTAGTAATAATAGTAGTGGGGCTAAATGTAAGTTGAAGAAATAAGGTCTATTTAGCCCAGACTACATAAAATCTGGCAAGATATCTGGCTAAGCAAGTAATTCTGCTTTGTGAAACAGGCCCCTGGTGTTATGTTTTTATTGTTGTTGCTGTTGGTGTTATTTTCATTATTATAGCCGTTGTACTGTAGTTTGATTACTTGGAAATTTTTCGTCATGACCAGTCAAAAGCTCAGCTCTCTGGTTGCACAGGGGACATTGTTTGACTTGCATCACACAGGCATGATAGAGCCTCACGCATAGTTTGTCAACAGAGTGTTTTCCTCTGGTGCTTCCGCAGACAGGATGTGGAAGTGTGTCTAGTCCGGCTGCCAAGCAAAACACTGTTTAGATTATCATCTGGACTTTAAAAGGCTCAATAAATAGCTTTGCTCAATTCAAGATTTCAGCTCCTTCCTGAGCCTAACGTGCAGCGCCGCATTCTCACTGCGTACACATGACAGAATGCTCACTGGATTACGAGCTTCGCATTTTGTTGGATGGTAGAGTGACGTAGATTTGCTGGCATTGGCTGGCATTTCCTGAAATAACTTGCAAACGTTACTGTTTTGTTTTGATCCTGTCACTGAAAGATACAAGGATAGCATTATAACCAGAGACTCCAGTGCCTTCTAGACATGGAAAGACAAACCAGTTATAGCCTGAGAGAAATTCACTCTCTGCACTGTATATTCCTGTGGTTACACAGTGGAGACCCCAAGATTCCTGTATCCCTGACACCAAGCTCCATTGTTTCACCTTGAGATCAACACTGGACAGTACCCACCTTCTGCAAAGGTATCTATCTCTGCAGTAGCCTGCCATCCAGCAC
Source organism: Pollimyrus isidori (assembly GCA_019775955.2). NCBI lineage: Eukaryota > Metazoa > Chordata > Actinopteri > Osteoglossiformes > Mormyridae > Pollimyrus > Pollimyrus isidori. The sequence goes on along the minus strand of JABFDZ020000044.1, from coordinate 32,259,655 downwards.
ATATCACACGTGTCGTCAAGCGTCGTGATCATCTGCACTTGCTGGAAGGTGCAGCAGAAAAAAAATCTGGTCTCCTGAAGTTCAGAACTCCTTATTTAGACTCTTTACCTGGTAATACGGAGCACACAAGTGTGAGTTTGCATGTATGCACACACAGGCACGCATGCACACATGCACACACAGGCACGCATGCACACATGCACACACAGGCACGCATGCACACATGCACACACACATGCACGCTGCACCAGTATCAAGGCTTCTTCATATTTTGCGGCAGGAATTTGCCATTTAGTATCAAATTTCTGAGGTGTATTTTCCTCCCACCTTCCCCAACTGCTTTTAAGCATTATTAACTAGGACCTCTGACCTCTGATATTTCATCACCATGAGGGAAGAGGCTGTCCTGGCTCTGGTGTCAAGCAAAGTTCAGCCCGGTTCATGCTGTGCTGGCCCTCGCTGACGTAAATCTCCTAGTTCAACACCTCAGCTCTTTGGCCGCTTTGCTGCTGAAGTTTGGACAAAGGAGACCATGGGGTTATCTTTAGCTGTACTTAACATTAGAACATCTCTCTCTCTGTCTATATACTCTCTGGCTCTTTTTTATCAGCTCAGCAGACACTTATATCTGAAGCCATTCATATATATATATATATATATATATATATATATAAAGCATTTATTAGATTGTTTAGTGAATAAGTACATTCATTGGCTCCCAGCCAAAGTCCCCTTGACCTTTTCAGTTTATTTCTTTAACTACAGGTACATCAGGCATTGCCCTATAACAGATGTTTTAGTCAATGCCTGCGTGTACAAATATTTCTTCTCAAACTTGTTGCTGGCATTGTGTAGATGGTAAGACAATATATATGACCGTTATCAATGTGCTGCAATAATTCACCTAATAAGCAATTCACACATTTTACTTTTCAGCAAGTCAATTAACTATTTATATTATTTGCATGCTGGTCAATTAACTATTTATATTATTTGCATGCTGGCTATTCAGATTCCTAAAACATTTTTTGCATTATTATTAAACAGTAAAGTTAAGTATTTGTGTATTTTTCTTACGAGCCAGCTTTACCATCCAAATACCAAAATAATTCATGTTTTGGCTACGAAAGCCAAACAAACATTATCTACGTCACTGGAATCAGATGGGCCTTGCTGATTTACAGCCCCGAAACAGGCGTGTCTTTCATCCCAGCATAAAGCTAAAGAATTGTCTCAGGCATAGCTGATTTGAATGAAGATTTTGCTTGTTATGTCTCTGTTCGTATCTGTGCGTGAGCCTCCATGCAAAACAGCTTTGAAAACGGCAAAAAAACATTTGTTGATTTATACTTGCTCTTATGTACAGTAGGTGTGGCATCAAATGTCACCTGTATTTTTGAATTTGCTTATTTGATGTGTATATTTTTAGGAGAAAACACAAATTTTGCCATTTCAAAAGGAAATAAAAGGAACACTGGCAAGAAAAATGGGACAAAGACAATAAAAAACTAAAAAAAGCAATACGGTTCCACAGGATGATGTGCTTTGGAACCTTAATGAGTGGATAGTCTGTATATTTAAATAAATATGTTTCCTGTTCCATTAAAAAGGTCCCACGTTTCCATGGGATGCCGTATGTGAGGTATTCCTACATTATGTTTGCTGGGTTCTGTGGGGATGCACTCACCCACCCCGCCCCAATCAGTGACAGTGTGTTCAGCCTCTCTGATAGGTTACTTCCCCTACCACAGCATTTGGGGGTGAAAGGGGGTGGGGGGACAGTGAGACGCCAGGCTTTGAAGCCACAATAAATCAAGCCGTGTTTACCTTCTTCCATCCAGGCCTGCTATTCCATCTCCCAAGCTGAAAGGCCCTTCATTTCCCTTCGAAGATCTTTCCTGCACTGTGTACCCACACCAGTCACCTCCGGCTAAGACAACCACACGCAATGGACCCCTCCAGGCTTTCCCAAACGGCACAATATGTACAGCAAACAGAGCCCTAATAGGAAAAACCCACCCACCGATAGCAAGACAGAGGTGTTTTCAGCTGTCAAATATTCCATTCCTACGTATAGAAACATCCAAAAGATTAGTGTGAAATGATGTTTGTGTTCTTACGGGACAGTCTATAAATGCAGACTGGTGGAGACCACCAAGGCTTCCTCGCAGCTCCTGACGGCCCCATGCATTACAGCTGACCTGAGTAGCATCTCCTGCATTTTCATATGGATAGCTAGAGGCTTTGTGGCTGCCAGCCATCCCATAATTACATGCGCTGTAAGAGGCAGACAGTCTCCCCCCTCCCCTCCGCACACACACTCGTCTGCATGGGATACCCCCTCCCCCGGAGTTCAGAGGGGCCCATCTGTCCCAGGGTGCTGGGGTCAGCCGCCCCAATCCGCCGCCCCCTATTCATGCTGAGAAGATCCAGCCATATGCCTGCATCTCACCCTTAAAAGGCCAGTAACTTCGTGGTCCCCACTGGCGCAAAGGCACATACCAGCTCCAGCTCTAGGGACAAAGGGAGCCAGGTCTCTTTGTCAATCAGTGTCCCTCGCCATCCATCACAAAGGGACTGGCAGGGAACCCTCAGTCTTTGTCTGGGCTTTTTGGGCGGGCGGAAGGCGGAACACGACAGACACGCGAGCACGCTGACCCGGTGAACTCGCCATTCAGGACCCCTGAAACACAGAGGCAACACTGCGGAGCTCTCCCAAGTGACCTGGGGGGGCGGGCTTCACCACGTCTGCGTCTCTCTCTCCATGCTAATGGGCCAGGGAGGAGCAAATTAAATTGTCCCAGCTGCGGTTGCTGTGGTGAAGGTCACTATATCGGACTATATGAGCCTATATAAAAGAGACACTGGGTCGTGTTTCTGCATTATAACACATTTCTAGGCAGAGAAAAGTAACATCTTTATACGTTTATACATGCTGTTCATGGTTTCTGCTGTAATTATTGTATTGTTTTTCAGCCCTATGGCAATAACTATTATTGCTACTCATCACTGCATAGTTTAACATCTAATAACAATATTACTATTACTATTACCCCACAATATGGATAGATATGAAAATGGATAGATAGATAGAGAGAGGGATGAATACCACTACTGATAAGGAGAAGCAACATAGTATTATAGTTAGTATCTCGTAAGCACCGTTACTTTGTAGCACTAAAACCTTCACAGGTAACGGATTCCTTTGATATTTTGATTTTCATTCATTATGACTTTTTCTGCGCAAGTTTCAAGAAAATCCGCTATTGCTTGTTTTTAAATAGCTTACTTTCACATCAGCCAACTGCATTTTGCACAATAGCTAATTTCACCTGGACCTGTGACCAAAACCTGTTCTCTTTAGCCATAACATAATAGGATTTGCTGTGCCACACATTAAGCCACATTCACTTTAAGACTAGTACGTCCTTTCAAAACTTTGGCTAAGCAGATAAATGCAGGTAATTTAAGAATCCCTGACGTGGCACACTCTAGACCAGGCTGGGTAATTTCCCTTTAAAAAATGACTCTCAGGCAGAAAGTACAATTTGATGTTTGACTTCCCGAGATAATTTAAAAAGTAGCTGTAAAAGTCTTGGTCCCTGAACTGCATCAGAATGACTTCTGGCCATCCATCCATCCATTCATCCATCTTCTAAGTGATTATCCCGGTCAGGGTGTTTGGAGCCCTTCCCATGCAGCACAGACTAGAAGACCCTGAAGGGATTCCAGTCCAGTATAAGGGCAATGAAGACACCAATTTGTTTAACTGCCCTGACTGTCTTTGGACTGTAAGAGTAACACAGAGTATCCAGAGGACCCCCCCAGGTAACACAGGGAGCGTATACAAACTCCACGCACAAAGGACAGTGGCAGCATTCAAACCCCCCGTCCCGGATCTGTAAAGCACCAGCAACAGACCATTTTGATAAGATCATTTTTAAATTACAAAATTCATCTTGACTAATGAGAACTGGAATTATTGCTACATTTGTCATTTCTGAAATTGTTTTTCTATTCACTTGCCCAGTTGAGTATCTGATGAGAAAGGCAGACCATGCATTCCTTGCTATGGCAAAGAACCCCACCTTGAGGACTCAGAAGTGTTCCGAGGCTGAGGGGTTTAAACCCTCCAGCAGCCTGAAGTTTGACCCCACGGTTGGTGTCTAAGAAACCTCCCTGGCCTTGTTGCAGCATCTTTATTCGCTCCCCCAATCTCAAGAGAGTTCCCTCAATATGGAAGTGAACTAGACTGCTGAACTCCTAATCCTGTTCTTTCTCCCTGCAGCCATCACAGTACCCACAGTCTTGTCTGTGTTAACTGAAGCCTATTTACCATAAGCTTCAGGAACCCAGACTCAGACACCACATATAGAAAAATCAGCTTCCATGTGTTGCCAGCAATACTTCAAGCTATCAGAGCAGCATGTGTTAAGATAAATCTACTCGTCTACTATGGGGCGCCACTTGGAAAGGTACTAAACATTTTTGTACTTGTAATTGCAACATTTGGTGCAATTTTCTGACAATTAGCTAGAAGTCAATGATTTTGTGGATCATCTGATTTTTTTGCTGTGGAGATTATTTACAAAATTGTTTGTCATATGTATAAATGATCTATATATACAAATATTAAATGTAAATGTTAAATATAAGGGTTAAATGTAAATATAACTGTTAAATATAATTCTTATATGTTAACGTATCTAAATGTTAAATGTAAGTGTAAATATAAATGTTGAATATAAATCTTAACTGTAAATATAAATCTTAAATGTTGAGTATACATGCAAATTCGCCATGCCCATCCGCAAAGAAATGGGCAGTAACGATGAAAGCGCGCCAAGTGGTTGCAGGTTAGGGGTGATGGAGGACAACATGGCGAATTCCGCTCCCTTAGAGGCAATAGAACGTGCACTTTCGGCAGGTGTTCGTGCTGTGTTACATATTATTGCTGCACAGCCGGGAGCAAAGTCATCTGCACCTTCCATTTAGTACCTTTACAAATGCTACCCCATAGTCTACAACAGGGCTCTTCAAATCGGGCCCATGATTCCAAATCCGTAGCTTGTTTTCAGTTCTCCCAGGTAGTCAGTTTAATAATTACTGATTCTGATTGGCCAAAGACGATTTTTAGATATTTTAAGCGACCGATGAGTTTATCTTCTTCACTGCATTGTAATCAGGGTCAGTGGTCTGCATATAATGGCTAGTTGAGTCTTAATGTTTCAAAAATTATATGAAAAGAATAAGGAGACAACAAAATGGGGATGTGAAAATGCAGCAGAAGACACCAGTTTGGATGTTCCATGCTTTGGGCGACATCTATTCTTGTAATACAGTGGTTCAAAGTTAAAAAAAAAAAACAGCTTAGCCATTAAAACTAAAAAAGGGAGAAGATATACAATGACAAAATGCTCTAAACAGTTTTCCACAAAGGGAGAAGGACGAGGGGAGAGTGGATTGTGCTGACTGATTTTTTTGTCTTCCTGTGAAGCCAACAGCGTAATGAGTTACTAGGAGACAGGAAGTAATTATTTACAGCATGGTAGTTCATGCGGTTTGGATATGCCTGCTTGCATTGTGTTTAAATATGGCAGTAAGAATTCATGCCAGACTACAGCACCACTTTGATGGAAGAGGACAGCTTGGCATAGCATTGCCAGCGTGAAGCAATCGTTGTTAGTCATTTTGAAAATTCCTGCAGAAAAAAAAGTTGAAAGTTTCTAATCATACAGGGTGACCCTTGGTTTTTTAACATAATGGGGTGGGTCAAGGCAGCATTAATGATGAGTGGACAATAGGCTCAGTGCATTGTGGGAAGTCTGCTCTTTCCCAAGATTACCTGAGCACCAAAGAAGTCCTCCGTGCCTAATAATTCTCTTAATGCACACCAATATGCTAGATTCATTATAAATGCAGGTTAGGTTGCACTCTCATACTTTAAACTTGTTAGCTAAAAGGTTGGTGGCAGAGGAATGGATTAAGTAAGGTTACACAAGTAATGTAAGGTTGTTTTACACAAAGAGTCATTTTAGGTGTAAATTTATATTGCTTTGATGTATATTTATCCACATCTGTTCTCCAAACTTCACATCAACAGTGAAGAGGTACAGGAACAGAAGGAATGTGTGGAACATCTCTGAAAGGATAATAGTTGATCTTTAGGAAACTATTTTCATGTAATTAGAGCCAACAGGGCTTTGAGGGGTACCAAACCTGTCTAACTGCATGCTTGGTTAAAATGTCAAAATTAATGTTGTACTTTTCAGAAACTGGTTCTCAATGATCCAATTTTTCACAATCGTCATGCGCCACCTTCATTATTCTGTTCCTTTAATGGTAATTACCATGGGCATTTGCTTTCACTGCTACACAAAGTTTTGCTCGTGTTGCTGTTGGCTGTTTGACATTAACTTAATGGCCATATTTCCCCCTGGAGACCGAGCCTCAGTGCAGGAAGATCAAGAAGACCAAACAATGTCAATGAAAGGGCTGCAGATTTCATCATCAATCCAAGGAAAAGGCTAAACTGTAATGTGTTAATGCCGTTGCCTTCATAATAAAATCCTGAAGTCATACCACAAGCAAGGGACGTGTCTGAACACAGAATCCTAAACCTAATGAAACAGACTCTGAAGACTTATACCACAAAGTGGCATATTCACCTGAAGTCATTTGCTACAACTGATGTTAATTCCACTGTGGCAGCAGTAAAAGTCTGACATAAAATAAAAGACTTATTCAAAGAAAAACTATGTGATTATTAAGATATATTGGAACAAGAGATAAAAGCAAAACATGCAAATATAAACCTTATTGTACAAAACATACACTGGCATTTTTATTTGCATCACATCTGCATTTTAACAGATTGAGGCTCTAGACAACCATAAATTTCAACATACATAAGTTATGTAGGGCCAGTCCACAGATCCCATTACATTCAGAAAAATGAACAAATCAAGAGGATCTTTTTTACTATACTGAATTGTATGATAAATTACTATGAAGCACTCAATCGAAAAAGAATGTGTTGTATTTGAATGCTTTAAGATTCATATTAGACTGAACCTTTTCTAGTTTTAATGCACTGTGATTATTTTTAACTGTGTAAGCTTCTTTTTCTCATTGTATCACCATCATCAACTGGCTTAGATGACAGGGAGATGATAATTCATTGATCCCAATTGGAAAATCTGGGACTGAGTCTTTTTGCTAATTATTTGGTGCAATTGCAAACAGCATCAGACCAACTACATAAGCAAGGTAACCGAAAGATATCAGTTCCTAGAACTCGTAGCTAAATCAGAAGAAGTGAATAGCAACCAGAAGCCTAATTACAATGCTGGAAGCGACGCCCCTCCCACTCAGCCACCGCGAAGGCAGCTCTGCCTCCGCCTTGATATCCGGAGCACTGGATGCGATACCTCAGCACTGCTTCTGTGTGTCTTTGGTGAGGTGCTGACATAGGCAATAAAGCAGCAGAAAAAAAACACAGCATAGAAAGCTGCACAATTAACACACTTAACAATATTATGTTACAATCCCAGCACGCCATCTGGGGTGCTGCCCTGCTTTGTGCCCTGTACTGGATATGCTGTACGGGATGGATGGATTATATTACCATTGTTTTGGCATATAATGTCTTTATGGGAGTTTGAAGGCTTGCACAGTTCCTGCTTAACAGCACAAAATATGCTGGTAACACTTTGGTTAAGGCCATATTTTTAATAATTTATACACACATTCATAATGCATTATAATGCATTCATAATCCGTAATACATATGGCTATAAATGTTTATAAAAAGGCACAACAGATTATAGCCATGTGTATTACGCATCATGACTGCCTTTTCAAGCTATTATATATAATACTATGGATACACTATGGATACCCTATGGATATCTTTATAATGCAGTACAAAGCATCCTTAATGCTTATACCTACCAATATAATGCATCGTAAAGGTATTCACTGTGCATTATAGGGGAGAGCTTCATAAAGCATTTATAATACATAAAAAACATGACTGAAATGTGTTGTACCTTCTGATAAATATTTCTAGCCATGTTTATAATGCTTTGTGACAATCACAAAAACATGGCCTTCAGTAAAGTGTTGCCAAAATGCTTTAGCTTAGCAACATAATTATGATAAGAGGAGACAGCAATGATCAATTAAAACAGCCGGGCATGGTCCGGCACATGTGGCAGAACTACTGAGTGCCTTACCACCAGATGCTGGAGCCATTAAGTCTTTCCCATGAACAGAAAAGACCAGGAAGGAAAAACTTGAGGCAATTAGCGTGCGGCAAGACATGCGGCGGTGCACATTCTGCCTGGGAGGACACCTGAGCATGCAGGTGCTGAGGTGCAGGAGGGGCAGGCATTCTGGAGGCCTGGGAAAGAGGGGAGGGAGGATTGGCTTTATATACAAATACCTTCCCATCGGAGCCAGAGGCGTATGGTCAGTGCTCTCAGTCAAATGAAGGAAACAAACAGAACTGTGGCTTGGGCTGGGACCTGAATATCTAGGATACCTTAGTTAAGTGCACCAGCCTGGCCGTGGTGCTATCGATGGAAACGAGTCGACATGTGGGCTTGCCGTGTGACCGACATCCTAACCCTAACCCTAGTCCCCACTTACGTGGGGTTGTGCTGCACTGTAAACGTCATGGACAGATATGCATTCCACGGCTTGATGGACAGCATTAGATTCACAAGGAAGGTTCTAAGAGGTGAATATTAATGGCTTTGAGCGCAGACTCATTTGCCGCCAGACGTGTTTAGATAATGGAACATTCTCAGTTATTTGAACCAGCTCGACTTATTTATATTTTGTTTACTGTGATTTTCTTCTACGACGTTTTAGTCTTAATATTCACACCACGTCCCTTTCCTTTTAATGAGCGCTGATAATAGTCTGGGTCAGAAACTCCAAAGCTGGCCCCAATGCTAACTATGCAGGCGGCTGGCAGGATATCAAGTTTTTTACTGCCTTGCCAGCCCAGGCTGCAGGGACATGACAGTTTTAGCCAATAAGAAGCCTTGGGGAAAAGTTATTAATATTTTAACTATCATTCAAACAAACAAACCAGTCTGGCCTTTGCAAATAAAAATAACTCTTCAAGCTATGCACAGTTTATCATTGTCAGATTTGATCCATCCATCTTTCATAACTACTTATGAAATACAGGGTCATGGTGAGTGTGCAGCCTATCAAAGGAAGGACAGGGTGCTTCCTGCAATGGATGCTAAAGCATGACATGGCACACATGCAGTTACACTCTGTGGGCAGCTTGGAGACACTGGCGAAACCCCTGTGGGAGGTCACTGGCGTACCCCTGTGGGAGGTCACTGGCGTACCCCTGTGGGAGGACGCTGGCGTACCCCTGTGGGAGGTCGCTGGCGTACCCCTGTGGGAGGACGCTGGCGTACCCCTGTGGGAGGTCGCTGGCGTACCCCTGTGAGAGGTCACTGGCGTATGTACCCCTGTGGGAGGTCACTGGCGTACCCCTGTGAGAGGTCACTGGCGTATGTACTCCTGTGGGAGGTCACTGGCGTACCCCTGTGGGAGGACACTGACGTACCCCTGTGGGAGGACACTGGCGTACCCCTGTGGGAGGTCACTGGCGTACCCCTGTGGGAGGACACTGGCGTACCCGTGTGGGAGGACACTGGCGTACCCGTGTGGGAGGACACTGGCGTACCCCTGTGG